>PVIU01023169.1:0-27952 GCA_004026605.1 Ondatra zibethicus | reverse complement strand
CACACAGTCCTGGGCCACTGTAAACGTGCCTCTTGCAACGCAGAGGGTCCAGGTCTGGGCCTGAGGGTGGGTGTGCCCTTGTAGCCAGCTCCCACAGAGAGGCCCCAGGTAGCTGCTGCTCTGGTTCTGGGATCCTGCAGAGTTTGGCTTCTCTCCCACCCCACCAAGCATGGAGTCTTATCACTGGTGAGTCACACACTTACCTGCCAGCAGCTGCTGCTTCAGAGACAATGGGGGCCGGGAAAGGACCAGAACCCCTTCCCTCATGTGGCCTGGGGCTGCTTAGCTGCCTCGCCTGTGCCACAGAGACCCAGGAATGTTGGGCCCAGCACAAGGAGTCCACCACTCTTGTGATGAATACTTTTGCCTAAGGCCAAGCCCGGAGGAGCTGCAGCCTTCAGAGGCAGAGGGGAGATGATGAAAGAGATGAGCCATGCGGAGAACACAGAGCCCGCACCAGCATAGATAGGAGCATTTATTGTTCCAGCTCAGAGCAGGAATGGTAGTTTACAAAGAAGCGCGCCTTGAGCTTCAGAAGGTGGTATCTCCAGAATGAAAGACCTGACTGCCTACACGCAGCTACATTTGCTAACAATTTTTTTATTACAAGGGGAAACCATCCTGTAAGGCAGCAGAAAAAGCTGCTTCTGGGGGACCTGCCTTGCCAACGTGCTTCTGTCCTGGAAATGTAATGACAAATGAATGTTGATGGTATCTGGAGGTAAACCAGTGTTAGGTAAAGTCATCAGGGTAGGGCTCCCATAAGAAGAGTTAGGATGGCCCTGTTTATGTCTCATCCTGTGAGGCTCTCTACCATAGGATTGTACAGCAAGAAGGCCCTTACCAGATGCTAGTCAGCTTCATGGTCTTGAACTTCCCACCTTCTAGAACAAGGAGCCAAACAACCTTTTGCTCTTTGTAAATTATCTACTTTCTGGTGTTTCATTATAAGAAAAGAAAACAGACTAAGACGACCCACAAAGGCAATTTCTAGTGACTGGCTTTCCCCCCACCCCATGTGGGTCCTGTTCTGTTCTGTTTTGTTTGTATATCTTGTGCTTTGTTGTTGACAACCAGATGTTTTAGAGATATTGAAGCAAATCTGGATGCTGACTCTCCCCTACCTCCCAGGGCTGGCTGTTTGGTCATTTGACTTGCTTCGTTCAGTGAGTCTGAGATTCCTGCACAGGACAGAGCCCTTTGATGTCTTCCTCAGAGGCTACAACCCTGGACACACATCACAGTCTCCAGAAGCACCCACATTACAGCTAGGTTCTCTCTGACCTCATCTAGCTTGCCCTACCAGAAATGGTATCACCCCCAGCCGGTGGGCTCCGCTAATTTGTAGCTGATTGCTCTATTTTTGGTACATCATGAAGCATAAACGCCACAATCCGAGCAGTCTCCTTTTCAGGGACAGCAATACTGACCAACTTTGAAGCTTGCTCCTATGCCAGGAGAGTTCTTAGCTGTCTCTCCTACATTATCTCTTTTAACCTTCTAGAAGGTGTATCATTTCACTTGGCACTATGAACACCGTGGAGCTCCTGGCCCTCTTTTAACTGCTCACCGCCAAAATGGCCATCTTTTTCCCCTAATGACCATGCTCTGTTTCACAACGCAGGCCTCGAAGACCAAGTGGTAAAGCTTTTTGTTCTCTTGGGCTATCTCTCGCCTCTTGGGTAAGATCTCTGTATCACCACGCTTGAACTGGGTGAAGGGCAGAGAAATAGTGGCCGGCCTCTTCCAGAGGGCCACATCCGCTTTACAAGAGGGGCCTTGAGGGGGCTGTCAGGCCCTAGGCTTCCTGGATTGTCTTGCCCCTCCTACTGTGGAACCTCCTCCTCGTGAGCAGCCTAGAGTAGGAGTAGTCAGGGTTGAGTACCATTGTCTGCCAAGCACACAGTAGGACTTCTGTCCAAAGGTAGAGGAGGAAGGAAATGGCCTCCCATCCTCTGCCATTGCCTGAAATTCAGCTTCTGTGGAATCTACTTCCCTCTTCCTTCCTTTGTGCTGTCTTTCTTTTTAGACAAGGTGAGAGGACCTCCTGTAGCCCAAGCTGGTTTCAAACTTGTACCTTAAACTTCTTATCCTCCTGTCTCCACTTCTTGAGTGCTAGAATTACAAGGGTGTACCTCCACACCAGATTTCTTGGTCATCTTGTAAGAAGCTGAGTGAGCTCTCCACCCCCCTCTTAGTAGCGTATTTATCTATTGTACTCCCCACGTTGGACAGCAGGTCTCTTGAACTTATTCCTCTTATGATACTATTTTCCTGTTCTTTTATTGAACTCTGCATTCTGTCCTGGTATCAGAGATGACCTGCTTGGGTCTTTTGTTTTTGTTGTTTTGTGTTTTAAATTTCAGGCAGTAATATTTGCTCTGTTTTAGTTTTCTGGTGTATCTTTCTCTGGGTTTTGACAATTGTATCAGCCATCGTTCTTGTAAAGTCCATGATGGCTTCAACTCTTCCTTATTTCCCAAGCCCTAGTAACCATTGGTCTGTTTCATTCCTGTTTTAGACTGAATGATGGCCCACAGAGATACCCACACTCTACTATCAGAAACCTAGGAGAGTTGCCTTATATGGCAAAAGAACTTTACAGGATGTGATTCTATCAAGGATATTGAGAAAAAAAAATCATCCGGTGCTATCTTTCCATGTGGGCCCTAAATGTAATGACAAGAATCCTTAAAAATAAGACTGAGAAGGGGAAGGAGGAAGTAAGATGTGAGGCTGGGTACCAGAGGGTCTTGTAAGGTGTGGAAGGACTCAGCTAAGGAATGCAGATGGCTTCAGAGCTAGCAAAAACAAGCCCCTGACAATACCTTGCCTTAAACATAACAAAGCAGATCCTGGACTTCCACCCTCCAGAAGGGCAAGAGAATACATCTATGTTGTTAAACGCTGTTCCGTCTGTGCTGGTACTTGGTTATGGAGCACTAGGAAATGAACACACATTCCTGTAGTGTAGTCTCTTTTTTTCCCAAAATGTCACATATAAGGAAACTTACTTATAATCATTTTAACTCTTTTATGTCTGGCTTCTTACCCTGACAGACTGCATTTAAAATTTATCCATGTTACAGAACATGGTGGCTCATGCCTTTAATCCCAGCACTCAGGAGGTCGAGGCAGGTAGATCTCTGTGAGTTGGAGGCCAGCCTAGTCTACACAGAGAGTTCCAGGCTAACAAGACATGATTGTCCATAATTTTGTTGGGTTTTTTAATGGTCTTGGTAAGTAGCTCAGGCTAGCTTTGAACTCATTATGTAGATCAGGTTCGCCTTGATTAGCCAGCCCTAGCCTCCCTAAAATTGGGGTTATAGGCATATGCTACCACGCTTGGCATTTATTCTAATTTCTTATGAATAAAGTTGCTATAAATATTTGCATATACATTTTGTGTCAGATAAATTTTCAATTCACTTGGCTATTTAAGAAAACTCATAAGCTTTTAGACTGTGGAAACAAATTAAATATCATTACCAGAGAAACAGATTATTAAGTGAAACAAACAAAAAAGAATTACAGGCTTTTTAAGGCCAAAGATACATTTCTAAAACAAGCCACAAGCTCTGCGTTCCAGACCTCTTTTCTGGAAATAAATTCAAAGATATTTAAGAGACCAAGAAATTATCTTATCCTATTGCCGTGTGTGTGTGTGTGTGTGTGTGTGTGTGTGTGTGTGTGCGCGCGCGCGCGTGTTGTGGTCACAGTGCTTATTTTCATAACACAAAGAACACTGGCCTAAGGAACTGGCATCTTTTAGCAAACCTGCTCTTTGACCCAAAAGGAGATAGCACCTATCCCCCCCAGGCAGCTCCTTGCAATGCAACTCAGGTATAATAGCCCTGTCCTGGCTTTGCATTCTTGGCATACCCTAAAAAGAAAAACAGGGGCAGCCCAGCTAAGGCAGGATTGCATCTCCCGACAAAATGCCCCGAGAGAAACTAAGCTGTCTCCCCTTCTACGTGAAGCAGACAAGATGTACTCTCCCTAATGTTTTGCCCCAGGACTATCTCCCTCCTCCACTGCCCTGCAGGGCCTCGAATGCAGCTGCTGTGATCTTTTGATGGTAGGTTTGTACCCTTTCTCTGTTGGCTAGTCATGGGGAACTTCCAGAAAGCCATAAATGTAGATAAAAGGAGAAAGAGTCTGGTAGCCTCAAGTGCAGTGGGCATCAAAACTGCCTACCTCTTCATGCCCCACAGCTGACTTGTGCTTTTTACCCACCCTGGGAACCAAATCAACACAACACAATCACATGTTGATGGAAAAGAGCTAGGCACACTCGGCCTAGCTCTTGACGCTCATATTAAGAACCCTAACTCATCCTCCGTCCATCTTCCAGATCTCAGATCCGTCCATGCCTCACAGAAGCTGGAGGGCAGGGAATCCTGTCAGTCACAGCCCCTTTCTGTGACACAGAAGGGTAGAAAGTGTCTGGAAGGGTCAGGAAAGATATTCAGCACAGCCCATAAATGGCATTGATGTCATTGGTGTGGTTTTTCAAAAGCATTAAGCCATTCTTGGGAAAGTTCCAAACAAAACACCACTCCACACTCCTTTCAATTTACATAGTAGTTCCATTCCTGGAAAATTCCGTGTACATTCAAGCCATACAAAAACTACTTTGAGTTATGCTTGCTTCAGCAGCAATATGCTACAACTGGAGTTATACAGAGAAGCACCCTATGGCCCCATTTTAGAATGGCATGGAGCTTTGTGAGTGTACTCCCTAGTTTTCTTTAACGCAATTTTAGAAATAGAAAACAAGGGCTTTGGAAAGATAATTACAGGTAGGCCTTTAAAATACATGCACGTCGGGGGAATATTTGGAAAGCATGTAAGATGTAGAAAAAATCTTTAAGAATGTCACATGCAGTCAGAAACGTGACATTCTTGGCTCCTGCCCACTGCTCATTAGGAGACCCTCGTCAGTAGATTCCTGTTAATCACTATAATTACCAAAATGTTTCCCACGTTTTGGAAGCATACCTTTGGGGGATGCTGCTCACAGTAATATCCATTCTCCTAAGGTAAAATATTCAACATGGCAGAATTTCAGTATGAAACTTTACATATTTAGTGTCTGGGGCCACACTGAATAGAAGAAATGACTTCCATTTCAATCCAGCATACAGAAGAAATTTCTGACCCCCAAAATTTCCTGTCTTTTGTTTGTGTGTTTGTTTAAATGTTTAACTCTGAGTCAGAATTTTCTGATTTAGTACAAAAAAAGAAAACACTGACTAAATGGGACAATTATACTTTACACTGAGCTAAAAAATATTAATAATTACCCACATTTCACATCACTTGAAAAATATAATATTTAACTATAATTTTTTTTTCCATTTGAGATAAGCGTCACTACATAGCCCTGGCTGGGCTGGGACTCGCTATGTAGATCAGGCTGGCTTTGAATCACAGAGATCTGTCTGCCTTTGCTTCCCAAGTGCTGGAATTAAAGGTCTGTGCCACCACACCTGGCAAATTCCCTTTGTTATCACTGAAAAAACCTCCATTGTGTGTTTATGCCGCCTTTTCTTTATTCATTCATCTGCTGATAGGAGTGCAGGCTGATTCCTTCCCCAGAACTCACTGTGTCACCCAGACTGGCCTCAAACTCACAGCAATCCTTTGCCTCCCAAAAACTGGGCTTACAAGTATGAGCTGGTCAGCCCTTGCTTTTTTTTGGTCTCTCATTGTCCTCAAACTCTTCTTGTTTGTTTGTTTTTCAATACAGGGTTTGTCTGTTGCTTTGGAGCCTGTCCTGGAACTCGCTTTGCAGACCAGGCTGGCCTCGAACTCACAGAGATCTGCCTGTCCCTGCCTCCCAAGTGCTGGGATTAAAGGCGTGTGCCACCATCGCTGGCTCAGCCTCAGATTCTTAATTCAACTGCCTGTTCCCTGCATTCTAGGAGTGCACAATGCACTACCACACCAAGTTCCTCATTATACAACAGCTGATCATCATGTCTGAATCCAATGACCAATGTGAAAATTATCATTATCCTAATAATTTCATTAAAGTGTATGAGGGACAGGGGCTGGAGAGATGACTCCGCAACTAAAAGAGTGTTTGCTGCCCTTTCAGAGAACTGGAGCTGGTTTCCCAAGACTCGCATGACAATTCACAACTGCCTTTAACTGCATGCAGTTCCAGGGGATCCAAGGGCCTCTTCTGAAGTTTAGGCGCCTGCATACACGTGGTCTGTGTGCATGGAGTCCCACACATACACATGAAGCTTTTTAAAAACTTTAAAAACATTTGTTGTGTTTTACTAAATCCACCATCCTTTCCACATTTATTAGTTGGACTTCACCTGAGTACAACTTCTCCCTATTGTCTAGTGATATTTAGTTGACAAAAATATATATAACATTCTGGAAAGGCTGGATAAAAAGCTTAATTTTGCATTATTAATGACCACTTTTCACAGTAAATAATTAACTTAATTTTTTACAAGCTCTTATCTGCTTTATTAGTCCTATATTATTTTGAGTTAAATCCTACATGCAAATAGTTAACTTATTTAACTTTCTTTTTTAATTAACCTTTTTTTTTTGAGTCAGGGTCTCTCTATATAGTCCTGGCTGCCCTGGAACTCACTGTGTAGATCAGACTGGCTTTGGCCTGAAAGGCCTGAGCCACCATACCTGGCTTTTTGAGATTAATTAACTTTTTAAGATTTATTTATGTTGTGTCTATGAGTGTTTTGCCCTCATGTATGTATGTATACCATGTGCATGCCTGGTGCCTTTGGAGGTCAGAAGAGGGTGTCAGATCCCCTGGGACTGGAGTCACAGACAGTTCTGAGCTGCCATTTGAGTTCTGGGAACTGAACCAGGGTCCTCTGAAGAGCAGCCGGGGCTCTTTAACTGCTGAGCCAATTTTCTAGCCCCATCAGCAGTTAAATTTAATATATTTCTTTTAACAAGTTTATCTACTGTGACCGTGAGCACATGATGGCTGTGGGTGTGGGTTCGGGCATGCTTCCCCGAGCATGTGGCTTCTCTGTCCACATGGGTTCCAGGGATAGCACTCAGGTTGGCAGGCTTTCGCGGCAAGCACTTTACCCACTGAGCCATCTCCCCAGCCCCAATATCTTCTTTAGATACTGACAAATATTTTCAGACTTTCCCTAAGTTGAACATCATTATTAGGCCATGAATTTTCATGTAAATTCAATCTGTCTCATTTCATTGCCACCATTAGCCTTTATATGCTAAAAATATCATGACTCTGTCCAATGAAACACGACTTTGTTCATCCTTGAGAACATTACTGATTCTGTTCTCTCTTCTCTCTCTCTCTCTCTCTCTCTCTCTCTCTCTTTCTCTCTCTCTCTGTAGGCTTCAAATTCAGTGATCTGCCAGAGCTCTGCCTCCCGAGTTCTGGGATTAAAGGCATGCGCCACCATGTCTGGCTTGAACATTACTGATTTCCAACACTATAATTACCCCTGGCTCTGTGCATGCTTTCCTTGCTCCTTATCTGGAACAAGCCATTTCTGCAGCTGACCCAGCTCCCTCTTAACCGGGAACGAGTTAAAAGACAACAACCCGAGCACTGGTGACACTCATTACAAAGCTGGGAAACCCATACGTATTTGTGGCAGACAAACTCTACAGCTGCCCCCATAATCTCCTTGCCTCCAAGGCTCCTGTGTGAGCTGCTCCTCTTGAACGTAAGAGGAGGACCTCCCATACCATTGGTCCCTTTCATCTAACCAGTAGTATATAGCAGAGGTGATGGGACATACAATATTGCTGTTGCTATTTTATTTTATTTTTGAGATAGGAGTTCACATAGCTCAGTGTAGCTGAGGATGACCCTGCGTTTTTAATCCTCTTGCCTCAACATCCAGAAAGCTGGGATTCCAGGATATACCAATACACCCGGTTTATGAGGTGCTGGAGATTGAACCCAGGCCCTCGTGCATGCTAGGCGGCACTCTATCAACTGCTACATTCCCAGGCCTGGTTTTGGTTTACATCTCTCCAGTGGTAGGATTACGTGTGCGCCATCGCAGCTTTTGTTATTTTTTTCTACATTTTTGTGTGTATGTTTGTGGGTGTGCACACCCCGGTGTGTGCATGTGAAGGTCACAGGACAACTTGTGGGAATTGGTTTTCTCCTTTTCTCCTGCCACGTGGGTTCCAGAATTGAACTTAGGTCACCATGTCTTTTTTTTTCCCCTAGGCTGGCCTCACATTCTTGGCAATACTCCTGCCTCAGCTGGGCATATACATGATTATATTATGTTTATAACGATTACATGATGGTATGTCCCTCTTGTAGGGAGACTTCCTCCCTTGCTGGCTTTACAAAAGCAGACTAACTATGAAGAAGGCCATGTGGCAAGGAACTGGGGACAGCTTCTGGCTCACAGGCCACAAGAAACTAAGGCTAAACGTGCCAGTTTGTGTTTGGAAACAAACCACAGCCCAATGCAACTAATTTTCTGGGTTTTTTGTTTGTTGGTTGGTTGGTTTTTTTTTTTGTTGTTGTTGTTGTTGTTGTTTTTGTTTCTGTTTTTGTGGGTTTTTTTTTTTTTGGTGGGGAATTGGGAGTCAGACATTGAAGCCAAGGCTTCAGGTACGCTAAGCACACATTCACCCTTTCACCCTCTGTGTATTAAGATTTGTGAGACCCTAAAACAAACAGTGCAGACACTCCTTAACTCAGCATCCTGGCTCAAGCTATGTTCAGACTCCTGGCTCACAGGAAGCATGCAAAAGCGATGTGTCTCAAGCCTCTACGCTGTGGTAGAACTATTGAACAGGAATAGATAACTGATATAGTTCTAGCTTAAAAAAAAAATTAAGTTTGTTTCGTTTTTTAAATGTGTATAAGTGTTTTGCCTGCATATATGCTTGTGGCCAGACACTTGAGTGCTTGGTGTGTGGGGGTCAGAAAAAGGTATGAGATTCTCGGGAACTGGAGTCACCGTATGGGTTTTGGGAAGCAAACCTGGGGCCTCAGCAAGACTAATGAGTACGCTTAACTGTTGAGCCAACTCTCCAGCAGTGTTTTTCTCAGCCATGTGCTTACAGAAATGTTTTAATTCCATCTCACCATATGGTGTTTCCCTTAATTTCTTGGATTTTTATCCTACTGAGACGCCTCCTTGGAGGAGCATGACTCAAGTTGTGAACAACAGCAATGAAAATAAGGGCTCTTTCCTCTCGTGTTGTCCCCTCCCCCTACCAAGGAACCGATTATTCATTATTTCTAAATCTTAATCTTGCTTATTTTCAGTCATCTATGTCTGTGAAAGCGCTCTGCAATGTGGTAGCCCAAATTCCCTTCAACTGTTAACAAAAGTTGAATATCCGCTGTTAATGTAGCATTATGTGGCTTAAAAAATTTTTTCTTTTACTTTTCAAGACAGGGTTTCTCTGTGTAGATCAGGCTGTCCTGGAGCTCAGAGATCTGCCTCCCAAGCGCTGGGATTAAAAGATTTTTCATACATGAGTTTCTCTAATAAATTTTAGAATAATGTTCAACTCACAGAAATGCGGTGGAGGCAAAATTATTATACAAATCATTTGCTTGCCAGCAAGTACTTATTTCCCCAAACAAGGCACCTGAATGTTTTTGAAATGACTTTTCGTAAAAACAGTTAAGGGCCGACAAGATGGCCCAATAGATAAAAGTGCTTGCTGCCAAGCCTGTCACCTGAATTGGGTCCCCGGAACTCATGTGCTGGAAGGAGAGAACTGACTCCTGCAAGTTGTCCTCATGCTGCGGCACACGTGTACCCACACCTCTCCCCAAGGAATAAATAAATGTAAAAAGAGAGGAAGAAACACAACTTACATTTTAATGCTTCTGCTCAAAAATCAGATATTTTAGGGCTAGGCATGGCCTTGCACACCTTTGATCCCAGCCCTCAAAAGGAAAAGGCAGAAAGATCTCTGCGAATTCAAAGCCAGCCTGGTCTACAGAGTTGAGTTCCAGAACAGTCCGGACTACATGGAGAGACCCTGTCTCAGACAAACAAAAATTAGATAATTCAAAATGTTCATTTGAA
Organism: Ondatra zibethicus; assembly: GCA_004026605.1. Lineage (NCBI taxonomy): Eukaryota > Metazoa > Chordata > Mammalia > Rodentia > Cricetidae > Ondatra > Ondatra zibethicus. The sequence goes on along the minus strand of PVIU01023169.1, from coordinate 17,906 downwards.
ACGTTGTTAGGTTGATTGAAAAATTACTCAGATTCATTTTAGATACTCTATTTCAAGTACATCATTTAACAGGAGGCATTATAGGATAACACAGCCCGACAAAAAAGCATTTTCCAAAAGTGATAATTCCAGTAGCAATTTCTCTATTGAATTGACAATAAGCATTGTAAAATACCTCCTAACTACCCTGCACAGGGTCGCTAAGTATTTCTGTAATGGATTTTTTTATAGAAGGAAAGTAGCTAGGCTAGCTTTACAGAACCTTCAGAAACAAACAAACAAACAAACAAAACCCTAGAAATGAACTAAGTGAAAAACTTGCTACAGCTTCACGTGTTCCTTAAGCCTCTCTGTTCTAGGACATGAAGCTGTTTTGTCTGGATTAATAGTGTGCAGGAAAGGCTAAGGGAACCTGGAGGAAAGCTTTTATTTATTGTTCTTTTGCTAGGTCTAGTACAGAACCTGGTATTTTAATTCAATTAATGCTAAACAAACAAGTGGATAATTAAAAAGAAGGGAGGGAGGGAAAGAGAAAGAAAGGAAGAGCAAATGAGTCAATGAGATGGCCCTAAGTACCTTTGTTAGAATAAAATATATTTGAATATCAGAAAAGAAGGGTTGGGGACACCTCCTTTTCAGTGGACAAAAGCACTTGCTGCACTAGCATGAGGAGCTGAGTTTGAACTCCAAGGACCTATAACCCCAGTGCTGTGCTGGGTGGAGGCAGGAGAGTTGCAGGCGCTTGCTCTTGGCTGGCCAGTCGAACTGGATCAACACTCCAAGTCAAGCGAGAGACCTACTCAAAAACCAAGATGGAAGCCGGGCAGCGTGCTGGAGTCTTTAATCCCAGCACTTAGAGGGCAGGGGTAGGGGTCGGATTGCTGTGAATTCCAGACCAGCCTGGTCTACCTAATGAGTTCCAGGAAACCAAGGCCGCGTATTGAGGCCTTCACTCAAAAGACTAATAACAATAATGTGGAGATCAAGAAAGAAAGGGCCCCTACCTGTTGATCTCTAGCCTCCACGTGGTCATGCACAGAAGACACACCTGCACACATATGAATACACCAGGCGTGCATGTGCCACACATATGCGCACACAAAAGTGTTTTAATAAATAATTTAAATATCTGAAAAGGAATAATGAAACACAAAGGAACGAAACAGTCATCCAGAACCTTGGTGAAGGCGGCAGAGTTTTCCACGAATCAATAAAAGAAGCGGGCATTAGTAGGACAGATGGCCACGGGTGAAGATCCTGTGCGCATCCTGTATTTTAAAACTTCACAATCTATATTTTGTCTATAAAAAGGAGATTAGCCAGGCCTTTGAATTTAGGAGAAACTGGAGATCTGCAGCCCAAATTTCACAAACCACAGTCTCTATCCAAAAGCAACCTCAGGGTAAAGGGACAGTAATTGAGCCCCTCGCCATGTCACACTTCTGCTATCTTAGCACTGTCTGGAGTGGGGGGGGGGTGGGAGAATCCTGCGTTCCAGGCCAGCTTGGAGTGCATTGCAAGACCCTGTCTGGAGAGAGAGAGGGACAGAGAAAGAGAAAGACACATACAGAGAGAGATAGGGGACACAGACAAAGAAGGGATTTTCTCCCAAGAATACTATGGATACTATGGGTGATATTGCCCTCCGCTGACCATTTTAAAAGTTTGTATGTGTTTGTTTGTTCAACACAATAAATCAAAACTGCAAAACATCAATGCTAAGAGAATCTTTAAAACCACAAGAAGCTGAGCGTGATGGCCCACAGCTTTAATTCCCAGCACGTGGGAGGCAGAGGCCCCGGCTGGTGCAGACCAAGCAGGCCTTGAACTCACAGAGACTCACTTGCCTCTGCCTCAAAAACAAGACAAAAAAAATGAGCAAACAATCCCACAGGAGATAAATGTCCTTACCGCTAAGAATAAAAGTTAGATCATTAGCAGCCAACCATTGGGAAGATTGCTGAACATTTTAAAACGAAAAGAAGTTATTCGCCTCCGAGAGTTGTATACCTAGGTAAACACACTTTTCAGAGTCAAGGCAAAATTTACAAGCATGCAAAGACACAGTCTACCGTTTCCCGACTCAAAAAAGAAACATAATGATTTCTCGTGTCAACCAAGACAGGAATAAAGCCACAATAATCGCTCTTACCTGCTTCTAGCAACCGACATCTCTGTAGAAAAGAAAATGAATTACCTGAGGTCTCGGAGAAGCAAGCCAGAAGAGGCCGATCTGGAGGAGAGATCAAACGTTCTTCAGGCTCTGTCAGCGCCTCAGTGTCTAGTGAGCAGGAGGGCTGTGAGTAGATAAAGGCTCTAGCCACGCCCTTCTGGACCGAGGGCTTGATCTCCGGAACTCGGGGATGAAGAAAACTGGCTCCACGAAGTTGGCCTCTGACCTCCGCATAAGCGCTGTGACGTGCAAAACTGCACAAACAAATTAAAAAAAAAAAAAACTTGAAAAACCAGGCGTGTTGGCGCATACCTTCAATCCGAACACTCAGGCAGAGGCAGGCCGATCTTTGTAAGAGTTTGAAGCCAGCCTGCTTTACATGGAGAGTTCCAGGACGGCCAGAAATAATGCTCAAGACCCCTAAATTCAATCTCCAGAAAAACAAAGCAAAACAGAAAACTTGAAAAATTGGCTTGCCTGTAATTCTAGAGCTTGGGAGACCGAAGCAGGGAGATCTGGAGTTCATGACTAGGCTCAGTTGCAAAGCAAATTCAAAGCCAGCATGGATTACACGAAACCCTGTCTCAGACAGTAGAAATGGATAAGGAAAATGGATATTATATATACATATTATATATAAATATTTTCACTCAGAAGGGAAAATGAAGTTATGACATTTGAGGGAAAAATTGGTGCACAGAGATCATCACATTAAGTAAATTTAATCAGTCTCAAAAATATAAATATTATTTTTCCTCTCATTTATAGTTCCTACACAAAATCATACATGTATAGATTAAGTAACAGTAGAAATTAGATTGTCTAGAAAGGCTGGACACATGGCTTAGAGGTTAAGAGGACTTGCTGCTCTTGCCTGGAACCCAAGCCTTGTTGCTGGGCCCACATGGCAGGTTACAGCTGTCCAGAACTCTCCTTCCTTCTTCCTTCTCTCCTCCCTTCCTTTCTTCTTTTTTGAGACAGGTCTCTCTCAATATCCTTGACTGTCCTGGAACTTACTATGTAGAGCAAGCTGGCCTAGAACTCACAAAGATACACTTGTCTCTGCTTTCTGAGTGCTGGAATTAAAGATGTGTGCCGCTACAGCTGGCAACCACCCACAACTTCAGTTCCTGGGGATCAGAAACTCTCTTCAGGCCTCCATGGGCACCAGGCATATGCATGTAGTACCTACATACTTGCATGCAAAACACTCATACACATAAACTAGAAATAAGTAAATCTTTTGTTTGGTTTGGTTCGGTTTGGTTTTTGTTTTGGAGACAGGATTTCTTTCTATAACAGCCCTAGCTGTCCTGGAACTCTCTTTGCAGACCAAGCTGGTCCTGAACTCACAGAGATCCTCCTGTCTCTCTCTCCTGAGTGCTGCATGTGCCACCACTGCCTGGCATAAATCTTTTTTTTTTTTTTTTTTTTTTGGTTTTTCAAGACAGGGTTTCTCTGTAGCTTTGGGGCCTGTCCTGGAACCAGGCTGGTCTCAAACTCACAGAGATCCACCTGCCTCTGCCTCCTGAGTGCTGGGATTGAAGGCATGTGCCACCGCTGCCCTGCAAATCTTTTTTTTTTTAAGAAGAAATTTTCTAGAGAAAAAGAGGAGTAACGGGACTGGGAAGGGGGAAGAAAAGAGGGAGAGGAGAATGTATTGGGGAAGATATTCTGAAATATAATATGGATACGTAAAATACTTTAATTTACATTTTAGTTAGTGAGGAGCATGTAGCACACTGCACAGTAGAGACCAGAGGTCAGCGTTCTGGAGGTGCTTCTCTCCCTCCTCCCGATGGGTCCTGGGGATAGGCCTCTGATTGTCAGGTTTGGCCGCAGGCGCTTTTAACTACTGAAACACCTCTCCAGACCACGCAAAGGAATTCTTACAGGGCTGAATTACCTACGCCGTCAACCCTGCTTTCTACTCCAACATTGATCTGAGGAGCTGTAAGCTGTGAAAGAAGACAGACTCTGAGAAAGCCCATCTTCAGGGCCTCTGAAAAGCACACAATGTGAGCACAAAGAGAGCTTGAGGAGGCAACTTTTTATCTTGTGTGAACACAGCGTGAATCCCAGGCTTACCTCAAAACTGGACAAACATTCATCAGCCTCAAAGCAACACCAAAAAGACCTTGAGGACTGAACTATGATATCACACGCCACCCAGACTAACCCCTGAGTAAACCGTAAATGAAGTAAACCCAAAGTAGTTGGGCAAAGGCTTTGGAAACAGAGCTGTTGGTGGAACAGCTGCACACAGAAAATGAAACACAGGTTAAATTCTGAGCCAAACCAGGCTGATAGCCTGGCTTCAAGAAGAAAAGGACCTTGAGACTCACAGTGCAAAAATTCAAAATGTCCACAATGCAGTACAAAGTTACATGGCTGGCCTGGGGATATAACTCAGTAGTAGAGCTCTTGCCTAGCATTTGAGAAGCCCTGGCTTCCATTCCTAGTACCACAAGCAAAAACAGAAACAAAACTTGGTGCATAAAGAGCCAAGAAAACACTAGTTTCTGAGAGAAAAGACATTCAGTAAATGTCAAAATCAAGATGACCCAGTTGTTGAGATTAACAATGACTTTATCTTTTGAGATTTATCTTATTTTGCGTACATGAATGCTTTGCCTGTATGTATGTGTGTGCACCATGTGCTTGCCTGGTGCCCTCAGAGGGCAAAAGAGGATCTCCTGGAACTGGAGCCACTGATGGTTTTGAGTTGCAACCTGGGTGCTGGGATTTGAACCTAGCTCCTCTTTAAGAGCAACAAGTGCTATAAATTACTGAGCCATCCCTCCAGCCCCCTTTAACAATGACTTTAAAGCCATTATTATAATACTTATCTGTGAGGTAAAGGTAAACAAATTTCTTTTTATTTTTATTTTCCACTGCTTGGGATTGAACCCAGAGCCTTACACCTGTTACATGAGTACAAACATGCTGCTTTAAATAAATAAAGATATAGGTCTCGGTAGAATATAACGAAATTATAGCCAGGCATGGTGGTGCACGTCTTTCTTTTTGTTGTTGTTGTTGTTTGTTTGTTTGTTTATATGTTTTTCAAGACAGGGTTTCTCTGTGTAGCTTTTGGAGCCTATCCTGAGACTCACTCTGTAGACCAGGCTAGCCTTGAACTCACAGAGATCCACCTGCCTCTGTCTCCCGAGTGTTGTGATTAAAGGCGTGTGCCACCACTGTCCAGCTGTGGCACACACATCTTTAATCCCAGCACTAGGTAGGCATAGAAATTTTGAGACCAGCCTGATCTACATAGCAAGTTTTATGATAGCCAGGGGTACATAGTGAGGCTCTGTCTCATAAACAAACAAATAGACAAAAATAAATAAAAATAAATTCAAGGATGCTGGAGAGATGGCTTAAGGGTTAAGAGCACTGGCTGCTCTGACTGCTCTTCCAGAGGACCCGGGTTCAATTCCCAGCACCCACATGGTAGCTCACAACTTTCTGTAACTCCAGTTCCAGGGGATCTGACACCTTCACACCAATGCACATATATAATAAATAAGTAAGTTAAATAAATTATTTAAAAATGAACATTCAATATTCAGGAGGCTGAAACAGGAAGTTCAAAAGTTTGAATAAGCTTGGGCTATGTACAGAGTTCTAGGCTATATGTACAGAGTTCTCTGGGCTATATGAGATCATGTCAAAGACAAAAGGAAAGGAGGAAGCTAGGGAAAAAAACTAATGTTCAATAGTAATAATACAGTATATGAAATTTAAAAAATTGCTAAGTGATCTCATAAACACACACACAAATGGGGTGATGGTGGCACATGTCTTTGATCCCAGCACTGAGGAGGCAGAGGCAGGAAGATCTCTGTGAGTTTGAGGCCAGCCTGCTCTACAAAGTGAATTCCAGGACTGTCAAAGCTACACAGAGAAAAATATTTATTTGTTTTGAAAAATTAAAAAAAAGAAAGGAAGGGAGAGAAGGAGGGTTCTGCAGGGAAGTAGACCCAAAAGAATATAATCATACAATATATAGGCAAGCCCCAAATCTGTAGAGTACCACCATAGTCTGGAAACCAGGAAAAAGTTGAGGCTGCAGGCTTGAGTCCAAAAGTCAGTCTGGAGGCAGAATTCCTTCTTCGTCAGGAAAGGTCAATCTTTACTCCTAAGGACCTTGGTGGGATGGGCGAGGCCCTCTTACATTACAGATGATAATCTACTTTACTCAAAGTCTACAGGCTTAAACATTAATCCAATCCAAAAATTAGACTCACAGCAACATCTACCCTAGTGTTTGAACAAACAAGAGGTACCATAATCTATCCAAGTTAACCATTGGGCCAACAGGAAGGCCAATGAGGAAAGGCATTTGTCGAGACTAGCAACCTGAGTTCAATGCACATGGTAGAAAAAAGATCCAACTCGTGAAAGCTGTCTTCTGACTTCTACATGTATGCCATGGCATGTGTGTGCTCCCCCCACAAATAAATAAACAAAATGTAATACTAAGTTTTAAGATAGAGCAATAGAAATTCTGCAATTTGAAGAATAAAAAGAAAAAACTGAAAAAAATTAACAGAACTTCAGGCTTATGAAAATATATCAAAAAGTCTAACATGTATGACAACATAGTCCCAGGAGAGCACACAGAACAGAAAAAATATTTGAAGAAATCATAACTGGCTGGGTGGTGGTGGCCCATGCTTTTAATTCTAGCACTCGGGAGGAAGAAGTAGGTTGATCTCAAGTTCGAGGCCAGATTGGTCTACAAAGCAAGTTCCAGGACAGCCAGGACTACACAGAGAAAACCGGTCTTGAAAAAACAAAAAAGAAAAGGAAAGAAAGAAATAACTGAAAACTTCCAAACTTAGAAAAAGATGAATATCAAGGTTCATGATCAGCAAACCCAAACCAGTGCAAACTCACTAAAAAGAAAAAAAAATTAACTTTCTTGGTATAGGCTATTGTTATTCCTGTGCTCAAGTGAATTCTCCTGCCTCAGCCTCCCAAGTAGTCAAGGTGCATATCATTCAATACTTGAAAATGTTTTGTTCATTCTTCTCAATCACATAGAAGGTATTTATTTAAAAAGATCACATATAAATGACAAACAGAATTTCAACACATTTCAAAGAATCAAAATTAAAAAAAACCCAAGCTTGGATGAAAAAAAAACAATAAAGGGATAATATAAAAAGTAAATGTTTAGACCAGGCATGATGGTGCATGCCTGTCATCCCAGCACTCTGGATACTGAGGCAGCAGGACCAGGAGTCCAAGGCCAGCCTGGGACATATGGGAATTCCCTGTATCAAATGAACAGTCAAAATAATAATAATAATAATAATAAAGGTGTGTAGACACTAAAATGCTACTAAATAAGTCATGGGTTCATCGGTAAGTCATGATTTAATAAATGATTCTTAGATAACACCAGAAGCTACAATGAAAGAGAGAATGAATAAATTCTTCATCAGCATTTAAAACTTTGGTCACCAACAATGACATGCACAGGAAAGCCACAGGGAGGGAGACCATACCTACAAATCATAGATCTGATAAGAGCTTTGTACCTAGAATAAATAAAGATCTTGGAACAGCTGAAAATCCAATATAAACAAATGTCAAAGGATCTAGGGAGACAAGGCCTGTATTTCTCCCAGGAATGTACAATCAGCTAGCACACACACAAAAGATGTCCTACATTGTTCACCATTAGGAGAAGGCAAATCAAAATGGCAATGAGATGCCACTTTTTAGCCCATAGGATAACTAAATTTCTTTTTAAAGATTTATTTACTTTTATGTGTATGGATGTTTCCCATGCATGTATGTCTGTGCACATCTGTGCACCAAAATGTGTGCAGTACATGTGCAGTTCCCATAGAGGCCCAAAGAAGGCATCAGATCCCCGAGAATTAGCATTACAGACAATTGTGAACTGCCATGTGCTGGAAATCAAAACCGGATCTTCTCCAAGAACAGCCAGTGCTCTTAAATGTTGAGTGATCTTTCCAGCCCCATAAAGGCTAGAATTTAAAATCTTCAACAATAACTTCAATTTATTGTAAGAATGAAAAATTGAACAACCACTTTGGAGGAGAGATTGGTAATTTCTTACCAAATTAAATACATTCTTACTGTATTTTCCCCAAATAAACTAAAAACAGGTCAACATATAAACTTGTATGTGAATGTTCATTGCATATTCGTCCATAATTGCCAAACTGAGCCAGGAATGGTGGCACATCCCTGTAAGTCCAGCACTTGGGGAGTAGAGAAAGGAGGATCAGAAGTTAGTTAAGGCTATTCTTGTCTACATAGTGAGTTCTGGGCCACCCTGGACTACATGAAGATCAAACTATAGATTATAGTAAATCAAACAAGAATAGAACAAAATGAAAGTTAATACATATTTCTACCTCAACTGAAATTTAAATATTGCAAAAATATTCTAAAATATATTTTGTCGTTTTGTTTTGTGGTTGTTTTGGTGTGGTTTCGACGGTTGCCGGTGTTTACATTCTGTAGCTCAGACTGTCCTTGAAGTTGCTATGTAAAACAAGCTGTCCTTTGGACTCATGGCAATCTTCCTGACTCTGCCTCCCAAGTGCTGCATGGCTCAGTGAGTAAAAATGCTCACCATGAAGCTAGATGACCTCAGTTTAATCCCTGGTATCCACATGCTAGAAGGAGAGCACTGATTGCCACAAGTTGTCCTTTGACTTACATTAACTCATGCTGTCGTCCTCACAAACACATATACACACAGATTAATAAATCAAATGTAAAAAGAAAAAATACTTAAAATTGTGTGTGCGTGTGTGTATATATATATATACATAAATACATATATATTAAGAAAGGCATTAAATTCATGGAACAGAATTAAGAGTTCAGAAATAAACCCTTATACTTTGTGGTCAACAGATTTTGAAAAAGATTCCAAGATCATTTAATGGGGAAAAATAGTCTAGTCTCTTCTATAAATGGTGCTGAGACAACCAGATACACATGCAAAAGTATGAAGTTTGACCTTTCTCATACAACACACAAAAATGACCTCAGAGTGGCTCATGGGCCTGAATGTTAAGAGGTAAAACTATAAAACTCATAGAAGGGAACAGGAGCAAGTCTTCACGGCCTTAGTTAAGTTTGGCAATGGATTCTTAGATGAGCTATCAGAAGTACCTCCAACAAAACAAAAAATAACTGGGCTTCGTCAAAATTACACATTTAAAGCTGTAACTGACAGCACCATCTGAGATCAGATTTCTAGCCACAGAACACTAAGAATAAACTTCTGTTGTTTAAGGCACCCAATTGGTGGTTTGTTGTGACTACTTGTAAAGACTAAAACATTCAACAACATGAATAGTTGAACCTTGAAAAAAATTACATTACATGAAAGAAGTCTATATAGCATATGGCTCCTTGTATGTAAATGTCTAGAAGAGGCAAATCCATGAAGAACAGAAACTGGTTTAGTCCTTGCCAGGGCCTGGGTAGTGATGGGTTGGGAATAGCTGTCTAATGGATATGAGCTTTCACATTTTGGAATTAGATAGGAGTGGGGGAAAGGATGGAGCTCAGTTGGGAAGTAAAGCATGCAGGAAGCCATGAGTTCAATTCCCCAGTGCCACATAAAACCGGACGTGGTGGTACACATCTGTAATCCCAACACTCAGGAAGTGAATGCAGGAAGATCAGGAGTCCAAGACCATTCTTTGGTATTTGAGACCCAGTCCCAACGGTGGGGGGAGTCTGGGAGTGGTAATCGCGCAACTTTGTAAGTATGCATAGAACCACCGAATTACACACTTTAAAAGCGTGAATTTCATGCTGGGTGAACTGCATATAAAATAATTGTATCTAAAAAATTCATATAAAAGAGAAAATGAAAAATACTCCAAGAATTTGGGGTCAGAGATGCCTGTCTAGTGTGGAAGGCTAGGTGCTGGGTTTGATCTCCAGCAAAGTGAAAGGGGTAGCAAGCCACGTCAGGGGCCTGTAAGAACAGAAGAGCAGAAACCTAAAGACAGAAAACAAAATTTTTAAGTCAGGTGTGGTGGTGCATACTTGCAATCCCAGTACTTAGGAGGCCGAAGCAGAAAGATTACCATAATTTCCAGGCCACCCTGGGTTACACAGTAAATTCCAACCGGCGTGGCCTACAGCGGGAAGCTCTGTTTCAAGCAACAAAACAAAACAAGTCAGGTATAGTTGTGCATGCCTTTAATTCCAGCACTCAGGAGGCAGGAGGATTTCTGTGAGTTCAAGGGCACCTGGTCTACTTAGCAGAGATCCAGGACAGCCTACATGGTGAAACCCTGTCTAAAAATATAATAATAATAATAATTAATGTCTCTCATTATAAGAATTAGCAAGGTCAGTCAGTATTAGTCAGAAATCTTCCCAGACTTCCAAAGGGAAGATGATCTCTCTATATTGCCCAATACATTTTTAGAAAACAAAAGTAGAGGCTCACAGAATCAACTAAACAAGATTTGAAGGGGCTCGCAAAGACTGAACGGACAATCACAGAGCCTGGATGAGTCTTCACTTGGTCCTCGAGATATATGTTGTAGTCGTTTAGCTTAGAGTTTTTGTGGGATATCTAACAATGGAAATGGTGGTGTCTGACTCTTTTCCTGGCCTTGGGACCCTTTTCCCCCATTTAGCTTACATAGTCCAACCTTGATAAGAGACTTTGTGCCTAGTCTTATTGTATCTTGATATGCCTAATTCAGTTGATATCCCTAGAAGGCCTGTTCTTTTCTGAAGGGAAATGGGGGAGTAGTGGATCTCAGGGAGAGGGAAGATGGCTGGGAGGAGTGGAAGGAGGGTAACTGTGGTTGGGATGCATTATATGAGAGAAGAATCTATTTCAATAAGTAAATAAACTTAAAATATTTAAACTACAAAGAAAGTAAATAAGTAGATACATTACTTAGTCCATAAGTTAGTGCTAATTTGGCATCAAATCCATAACATATTTTTAAAATAATATTTATACTAATACCATTTTTATTTTATTTTTATTTCATGTGCATTGGTGTTGCCTACATGTATGGCTGTGTGAGGATGCTAGAACTGGAGTTATAAGCCAATTATTAGCTGCCTTGTGGGTGCTGGGAACTGAACCCAGGTCCCTGGAAGAACAGTCAGTGCTCTTAACTGCTGAGCCATCTCTCCAGTCCCCAGTATTTATTAATATGTATGTAAAACTTCTTGCTACATTTATTTAGTCTGGGGCTGGGGTGGATGGGTGTGGGAATACTTTCCACAGCTCGCATGTGGGGGTCAGAGGACAGATTTCAGGAGTAAGTTCTCTTCTTCCACCACAAGGGATTGAACTCAGATCATTAGGCTTGATAGCAAGCGTCTTTATGTACCTTGCTATCTTGCTGGCCCTAAAACTTCTAAATAAAATAATAACAAACTCTATTTTTGCAGTGTATTAAGAAAGTAATGTGGAGTGATCAAGTATGCTTTTATAAGTAACTGTGGTACTCTCAATGGCCCTGATAGGCTCATATATTTGAATGCTTAGTCCCCAGTTGGTGAATTGTTTGGGACTGGATTAGGAGGTGTGGCCTTGTTGGAGGAGGTGTATCACTGAGGGTGGGCTTTGAGGTTTCAAAAGATTGCACAAAGCACAAGGTCTTGCTTTCTCTCTGCCTCCATCTTACAGATCAGATGTGAGCTCTCAGCTGCTGCTCCAGCACCATGCCTGCATGCCTGTCTCTGCCATGTTCCCTGACACGATGGTCATGGACTAGCCCTCTGAAACTGCAAGCCACCCCCCAACTGAATGCTTTTTCCTGTAAGATGCCTTGTTCGTGATGTTTCATCACAGCAATAGAACAGTAACCAAGACAGTAGTAACACATCACAAAGAATTTCACATAAAAAAATCTAGTAATCTATTTTATAGATTCACGTTGAAAACCTAAGAGATCAAAACAACAATAGAAGAAAAGAAGCCGGGCAGTGGTGGTGCACACCTTTAATCCCAGCACTCAGGAGGCAGAGGCAGGTGGATCTTTGTGAGTTCGAGGCCAACCTGGTCTACAAGAGCTAGTTCCAGGACAGGCTGCAAAGCCACAGAGAAACCCTGTCTCGAAAAAAAAAAAAAAAGAAAGAAAGAAAAGAAAACCTAAGAGATAATAAATCCTCATTTATTTAAAACAAAACAAAAACTCCTTTCAGAGTATTAAAAACACTATGGAGTAGAGAGGCAACTTCCAAGGAGGATAGTAGTCAACTCCCCTCCTCCCCCAAAAAGTGACTATAAAGTTGGGCAAAGTTTACCAAGACAACCATACAATGATCTGTGAAGTGTCCACGCATGAAAACTTCATGGGAGAACAATGGGAGACTGTGACAGTCCCCCGGAGGCCTGCTCCTGGACGCACTCCTCCTCCCCAGTTTGTTACCATAGAAAGTCTGCTGTGGTTGGGTTACCTATGGGAACTGGTGGTTTTTCATCCAATGTGGCACAAAGAATAAAAACTCAGAGACAGATATTGGGGTTCAAGCTGAAAATCAGAAAAGCCAAACAGCCAAGTCCCTAGAGAAATCTTACCTCTACCAAGGCTGGGTGACTGCAGATAGAGCTGAGCTGTCTCCTTTAGTGCTGGGATTAAAGATGTGAGCCACCACCACCACCTGGATCTGTCCCTGGGTTTTTATCTACAAAGTGATTTCACTCAAATTGGAGCAGGAAGTGATGCCAATGCAAGCACTATCAGAAAAGATGTGACAGTTTAGGTAAAGGTAGAGATGGGAGAATGAACATCTTTTCTAGCCTAGAGTTGACATAGTGACAGGAGCAATCATATTCCTGGCTGAGCTGCATCAGGTAAAACAGACTTAAAGACAAGAAATATTATTAGAGACTGACAGGTACATTTATTTCATGGGGATATAAGTGGTACTGTGCGAGGAAGATATAGTAGCCATAGACTGTATTGTATATACACCTAAAAAGAACCTCAAACCATATGAAAAAATAATGAAAGACATCAAAGGGGCGTTAATTAATTCAGAAACAATAGGCAAAGATATCCATAGCAACTAGCCGAGTGCACTTCTGTGAGCCCAGCTCTTGAGAGACTGGAGAACTAGTTCAAGGCCTGCTTGGGCTACGTATTGAGATGTTGTCCTCCAACCCCACCCTTGTTTAAGAAATAATAAAGATAAAGGGGAAGAAGAGGAAGAGAAGGATGAGGAAGAGGCAGAGGAGGAGAGGAGGAGAAAAGAAAAAAGAAGAAAAATTAAATTATATTATGTGGTAGTGTTACCATAATAACGGTCTCTGGGAGCTGCCCCATCCTAATCACCGGTGCCTATGAATATGGTACTTTGTACGACAAGTGGGATTTTGTAGGTGTGATGAAATGAAAGGTTTTCAGATAGGGAGATTATCGTGCATTATCTGGGTGGGCTCAGTGTAACCACAAAGGTTCTTATAAGTGAAAGAGTGAGGAAGGAGAGTGAGCATCGGCGTGATGGCAGAAGAGAAAGGCACAACCAGTTCTTTGCTGACTGAAGACAGAAAGGGACCCTGAGCCAAGGGATGAAGGCAGCCTGGAGAAGCTGAAAAGACAAGGAAATGGCTACTCCCTGGATCAGTCCATCTTCTGTTATCCTAGCAACAAAGTTCAGACTGGCTACTTTACAAAGAAGTGGCCTATTTAAATAGCTCACAGTTTTGGTAGCTGAAAGTCTGAACAACATGGTGCTGGTTCTGGTGAGGGTCTTCCCTTCATGGTGTAAGACATCATGGTAGTATCAGAGAAGAGAAAGAGAGGGGGAAGGAGGGAGGGAGGGAGGGAAAAATATGATAAAATCTCATGGCAAGAAAAGAAGCTAGGGTAAAAAAGAACTAATTCAGGGTTTCCACAAGTAATATAATTTAAACATTAATTTATTTATTTGTGTGCATGTGTCTGTCTGTTTAGAGTCATACATGTGAAGGACGGAGGACAACTTACAGAAGTTGGGTCCTTTCCTTCTCCTATGTGGGTTCTAGGGATGGAACTTGGGCCATCAGGCTTGTGAATCTTTGCCACCTTAACCATCTCCCCAGCCCAAGATTTATTTTAAATCTCTTCTGAGACCAATAAACTTCCACAGGCTCCACTTCTAAGAGTTTCCCACCCCACACCCCTAACATCACTGAGGACCAAGCTTCTAACACTGGGACCTTTGCAAGACAACCTCAAACGATGTGCAGGGAGAGACGAGATTAGGGGGAGAGGCTATATCTAAACCATACCACTTCCTTAGAGTCACAAGAAAAAAAAAAATGCAGCCTTGCCAGTATCACCATCACCCAGTGAAAGCTGTTTCGGACTTTTGCCCTCCATGACTGCACAACAGTACATTCCTGTTATTGTAAACAACTGCTTTTGTGGCAATTACTACAGCAACAATAAAGACTCACATAACTAGCAACGAACTCAGTCTAACTGACACTTTTAGAACATTCCATCCAACCACTTCAGAAGACACATTCTTTTCAGGCACACATGGAACATTCTCTAGGATAAGCTATGGCATAGGCAGTAAAACAAGTCTCCATAAATTTAAAAGGACTGAAATCATATTGAGCCTTCTCAGACAACAACGCAATAAAGATAGAAGTCAAAATGTCTCAATACATGGGAATAAATATGCTTCTAAACAATGACTAGATCAGAGAGGAAGTCCAAGGAAACGAAACCAAAATATAGCAAATTTTAAAACATAAATATTATATATCTACTTATATGAGGTGTCTAAATCATTCAAATTCATAAAAACACAAACTTTAATGATGATTAACATGAGGTCAGAGGAAATTATAAAGAGGAACTATTTAGATGGGCATGGTGGCATAAACCACCGAAAACTCAAGAGACAAAGGCAGTGAGGATCCCTGAGAATTCAAGCCTAGCCTGGTCTATATAGCAAGTTTCAGGGAGCCAGGGCTACATAGTAAGATCTGTCTCAAAGCAATGAAATAAAATTTAAAAATTAAAAAGACTATTCAATGAAGGTTGCATTTATTTTTTTCCCTTGTTTATTTTGATATATACCCACTCTGGCCTATAACTTATTATGTAGACCAGGTTGACTTTGAATTCATTATTATCCTGCTGCCTCAGACTCTAGTGCTGGAATTAGAGGCATATGTCACTACACTCCACCTGTTTTTAAATTTTATCTATCTATCTATCTCCTTATTTATTTTGTGGTTCTGGTGACCCAACTTAGGGCCTTACACATGTCAAGCAAAATAGTGTTCTACCCCTGAGCTACATCAATTCTTGGTTGTTTAGACAGTCTTAACTATGTAGACCAAGATAGCCTCCAACTGGAGACCCTTCCTCCTTTCACCTCAGTCTACCTACCACTGGAAGTATAGGTGTGTGTTAGCACACTCAGTTCTTTTTATCTATCTATCTATCTATCTATCTATCTATCTATCTATCTATCTATCTATCTATTTTGGTACTGGGGTTTCTCACATATAGTAGGAAATTTTTCTATAAATGAGCAATATCCACAGTCTGAGTAAAGGGTTTTAAGCTAGCTCATTTCATACCTGGGAATCTGGTTCACAGAAATATGAACATTTATTACTACTGAACTATATACTTGAAAATGGTTAAGATAAGCTGGGTGGTGGTGGTGCACACCTTTAGTCCCGGCACTCGGGAGGCAGAGGCAGGTAAATCTGTGAGTTCAAGGTCAGCTTGGTCTACAGAATGAGCTCCAGGACAGCCAGGGCTACACAGAGAAACCCTATTTCAAAAACAAACAAACAACAACAACAAAAAAAAAGGTTAAGATGGGGCAGGTGAAATGGCTTAACGGGTAAGGATATCTGCTGGCAAGCCTGATGGCCTGATGGCCTGAATTTCATCCACAGAACCCACATGGTGGAAGGAGAGAACAGGCTTCTGCAAGTTGTCCTCTGGCTTCCATGCCTGTCATGGTATTTGTATTACCCACTCTCAACACACACCAAAAATAAATAGATGAAAATTGGTTTTGGAGACGTTAAGATAGTAAAATTCATTAGTTTTTTTGGTTTTGGTTTTGGTTTTTGATACAGGGTTTCTCTGTAACAGTGCTGGCTGTCCTGGAACTCACTTTGTAGACCAGGCTGGCCTCAAACTCACAGAGATCTGCCTGCCTCTGCCTGCTGAGTGCTGGGATTAAAAGTGTGCACCACCACGACCCAGCTTCACTCTGTTTTTTAAAAATCACAATTTAAAATGTAAAAATATTATTTGTTTGGGAAAAACTGGAAAGGAAAATAAATCACCTATTACCAAAGACCGTATACAGAAGGAAAACAAGTGCATAAACTTCTGCAAGACCCAGCTAAAACAGTGCTGAAAGGACAAAGACTCAGGGCATTTTGTCTAGACAGAAATGTCGAGAAAAAGGAACATCAAACCCAAAAGAAGCAGAAAAAGAGCAGGGTGGTGGTGGCGGCACACTCCTTTAATCTCAGCACTCGGGAGGCAGAGGCAGGCAGATCTTTGTGAGTTCCAGGCCAGCTCTGGTCTACAGAGCTAGTTCCAGGACAGGCTCCAAAGCTACAGAGAAACCCTGTCTCGATAAACCAAAATAAATATATAAATAAATAAATAAAAATTTAAAAAAAAAGAACAAGAAGAAGCAGAAAAAGAAATAATAAAGAATAAAGAGAACACCTAGATCTGGAGAGATGGCTGAGTGAGGTAAGTGCTTGCCACACAAGCACGAGGACCTGAGTTCAGATCTCCAGTCCCGTGTAAAAGTCATGTGAAGGCCCATGTCTGTAACACTAGTATTGGAGGCCCTAGATTTCCTGGCCTCCAGTCTGGTCAAAACAGGCAAGCAGCAGGCTCAGTGAGAGACACTGTCTCAAAAAACAAATAGCTGGACGGTGGTGGCACTTGGGAGGCAGAGGCAGGCAGATCTTTGTGAGTTCGAGGCCAACCTGGTCTACAAGAGTGAGTTCCAGGACAGGCTCCAATGTTACAGAGAAACCCTGTCTCAAAAAACCGAAAAAAGAAAAGAAAAAAAGAAAAAAGGAAAACCACAAAAACTAAACAAATAGACAAACAAACAAAACAAATAAAAAAACTGAAGAGTAGTTAATGAAGACACCAATGTGTTGGTTTCTGCTCATGCAGAGGACCTGCTCTACCCTCACACATGCCTTACACACAGACAGCACCAGAAATCACTGTGACCACAGGATGATAGAGAAGAATCAAGGACAGAAAAAACAACCATGAAATAAACCAGGGATGTACAGATTCTGAGGACTTCAATGGACAATAACAATTCAAAGCACAAGAACTTGACAATTATGATGAAGTGCACTAATTGCTTTAAAAACACAAAGTACTTGAGACTGGAGAGATTGTTCAGTGGTTAAGAGCACTTCCAGAGAAACAAGGTTCAATTCCCAGAACCCACATGACAGCTCACAGCTGTCTGTAACTCCAGTTCCAGGGGATCTGACACCTTCACACCAATGCACATGGAATAAATTCAGATAACCCACAAGCTACCACAAAGAACCCAATATGAAAGACAGAGTTTGAATAGTTCTCTACTTTTTCAAAATAAATTGAAAGAAAAGAAAATTTAAAATTAATTTTGTTGTTCAGTTTTAGGAGACAGTATCTTCCTAAATTGTTCAGGCTTATCTTGAATGTGTTGTGTAGCCCAGGCAGTCCCTGAACTTTCAATCCTCCTGCCT
>PVIU01023168.1:0-27964 GCA_004026605.1 Ondatra zibethicus | reverse complement strand
GACAGTAAATACCATGAAAAGGCATAGAAAAGAAGCACAGAAAGTGGAAGGACTTTCTGTAAATATTATGTCTTGCTTCGGCATTTAAATTGCTTTTGTAGCAACAAGCACCTAAGTTCACATACAACACAATGAAGAGTAGCAGCTATTGCAGGTGGTCAATGACTTGAAAAAAGAAAACCTGCATGTCAATTGAAGACTCAGAAATCATTTAGTAGATAGAAGAAACATACTGTGATAAAAGTCCAAAGTACGTGTCAGAACACATACTTTTAAAGAAACAGTGGATCCATGCCATCTGGTATGACAGTGTTTAAGGGAATGAGGGACACATGTGAGTCACAGGAAGTATGTAATCACTTCGTGATAAAGACTATCAATTTTTAACCACTTACAAAAGAGTAATCAGCTAAGTTAATAATTAAATAATTAAATGAAGAAATAGATTAAAACAGAATGAAGAATACTTCTTAATGGTATTTGGGAAACCTTTACTTCATTCAGAAAAGAAAGTGTGATATGATAACTGAACTAAAGAAAAAGAGTTAAACTCTAGTAATTATAGAAAATTCTCTTGGGGTAGTAGATACAATTAAAATATATACTTTAATTATGGTCAGGAATATTACTATAATAGTAAGAAATGTATACTCTATTCATATTTAAACAACAAATTTACATATAGAATTTCCTTTGAATTTTCTATGACAAAACTCAGTTGCTTCCTGATGTGCTGTCTGTCTATGAGACTATCATTCACTCATCATTCCAGTGTTCCAGTCTTACCAAGAAGGTCATTCTGGGGGATCCACTCATACACACGAGTATTGGGTCCTAAATTTTTTGGTTTCTTGCCTTCAAATCTCCATAGAACCTGTCAGTTATAAGACAATGTTGTATTACAGAAGCCAAGTTTTAAAATATAGTTTTTAAATCTAGAGACTATATAACTGAATACCTTCCATAGGACGGATGAGAAAACCAAAGAAGAGAAACTGAGTAGTGAGAATTATAAAAAGACTGTAACAAACAGTATATTTCCTATGCTTGTTTTCATATTCATTCAGGTTTAATGTAATCATAATTCCCCAAACATAAGTTAGACAAACGAAATACTTTTTGTGGTTATATTTAAGATATTGTTTTGTCACAAAAATTCTCTTGTAACGAAGAGTAACACATCACTAGTGATCATAGTTTGTGTATATTTATTACATTAGTTAAGATGAAAAATCTAGATTTATAAGAGATGTCTAAACTCAATGTTACATTGAAAATTTTCAAGACATGTTAATGCTATTGTATTAGTGCAGTTATTAAGTAAAATTTATCTCTTCCCTGAAATATCTTTAGCATGCACAGAGTCCTCAGACAGTCTTCAAGAAGAAAGAGCAAGTAACTTGGAAGAATACTTTTATTCTTTGTACTCCTGCCAGCATTATTTCCGGAACACTGTAGTTTCACACTTCTAAACCAGTTAATGTAATTTAGGGTATAATAATAATAAGTTTCTGCAATTAGATCTTCTAAGACTTTATAGGCTCAGTACATAATAGGCTCCACATTTGACCTCACCTTTTGTGGAATTTGTGCAAGGGCTGATGCAATTGCCATGGCCTTTTCTTCTGTCATGTTGCTGACCATTGACCCCAGAGAAAATACCACAACACCATGTTCTCCAGAACTCTGGACAAAGTCTTCTATTTCCTTTGAAGACAGAAATTGTTTAATTTCAAATAACAATGGCAGGGGAAGAACTATGGAGAAACTGCTATGAAAATATTTTGATTAAATATTAATAGAGATTAGTAGAGGTATAATGAAAGGTAAAATACAGATAACACAAAAGTTTCTTTCTTACATAGTTCATAAATCAATGTTACCAAGGACTGTAGGTAGAACAATTCTAAAGTTGTATATAAAAAATATGTAAGTTATTTAATTTAAACTCTTGCTTAGCTTATTTAGTGTTATCAGAGATTCTTAAGATTCTTAAGGTATTACATGCACATATATAAGTTATATGATAACTTATAAAGTTGTAAGTAGTTAGGATATTTGCAGTGTTTATATCACAATAACTGATGCACATAGTAACTGTGAATTCTGATTACTTGGTATGGATGTAAGATAACATGCTGTATAGTGATAGAGATGCCCATTGTTATGACCCATCACTCAACTTTCTAGATTTGAATTTTGCTTGAGAAAAGGAAGGCAATCGCTGCGCATTTGAAAAGCTCTGAGTAACAACTATTTGTGGAGAAGGCAGAAATATTTGACATAAAATTTGACTTCACAAAATCTTACAAATCTTGATTATGAAACATAGCAGTATTTTATTAATTATTGTCAGAGACTGTGAATCATTGGGGTGCGGGATAATTGTCTGTATTCTGTCAATCCTGTTTTAAATAAACGCTTTTTGGCCAGGCAGGAAATATGGGTGGGACAACCAGACAGGAAAGAGAGGCAGGGCAATGAGACCAGGAGAATGCTGGGAAGGAGGAAGACCATTCCTCCTCACTCCTGCCCAGACCACCAAAGAAGCAGGATGTGACCTGCCCCGCTGAGAAAGGTACTGAGCCATGTGGCTAACATAGATAAGAATAATGGGCTATATAAGTTATAAGAGCTAATACGAAGCATGAGCTAATGGGCCAATCAGTTTATAACCTAATATAGACATCTCTGTCTGATTTCTTTGGGGTAAAACAGCTGTGGGAAATGGGCAGGACATAAACCCCAACAATCCTGCCCTCATGTTACAGAATGGCACCCACGTGGATAACTGCATCCACAGAAAGTCTGAGAAAGCTTGGGAAAGAATAAAGCATGTTTTCTTGGTAGCAGCAATTTCTGGGTCTGCTCTGCTTGCTAGAGGCAAGCAAACACTCTCATCTAAGAGAGGCTTCCTGACTCAGCTTTAGCTGTAAAACCTTGCAGCTATTTTAAGAGGTCCTGCCATGAACACTTAAATGGTATTGATGAAAAGCTGACCACATGCTTTTCAGTTTTCAGCCTAGCAGGAAAAAAGCTGTGCTGTTTTAAAATGCTGGCTTTCTGGGCCATCCTGCCAGGGCAAACTCTGATTCTTTCAGGCAGGCAGTCTGAATATGGAGCATTTGAATGTGGTTTGTGAGCAGAATGCTGCAACTTGCTTGCTGGCAGAGACCTTGAAATGCCATAGAGTTAAGGAAATAAACATGGCTATAGCAGGTACCTCAGCCATGGGGCTGAAATCTCAGAAAGCTAAGACATGGGCTGAATCCAGCCATCAAAGCCACGGCTTTAATCCTACCCATATTGCTTGGTAAATTAAAGACTCGTGTAGTCAGAAAAAGAGAGATATACAGTAAAGAGAGATTCAAAGACAAAGAAAACCTCTAAATGGTTTACAGTGTGTTAAAAATATATGCAGGCTAAAGGTTAAAGTTCTTAAAGTAAAAAAGAAAGAAAGAGAATAGTTGTGTGTGTGGTACACACCTTTAATCCCAATGCTTGGGAAGCAGAGGTAGATTAACCTCTGTTATTTCAAGGTGTGGTATCACACAACTTTAATCCCAAAGCTTGGGAGGCAGAGGCAGACAGATCTCTGTGAGTTCAAGGTGTAGTAGCACACACCTTTAATTCAAGCACTGGGAAGGCAGAGACAGGCTCATCTCTGTGAGTTCAAGGATACCTTGGTCTACAGAGGGAGTTCTAGGACAAAGATACACAGAGAACCTGTCTCAAAAAGCCAAAAGTTAAAAGTAAAAATAAAAGAAATAGAGGTTAAAATAAAACTGCATAAAGATGGAAAATACACAGAGAATCTGGATACTGTATGTTATGATGCTCTCTTTGAATTGTTTGAATGCTGAGGAAGGAGAAACAGCTGCTAAAAGATTTTTGCTTATAAATGTTGCTGAATTAATCCAAGATAGCTATTTTGAAAATACCTTGACTTCAAAATTGAAGGCAAAAATATGTTACTTTGGAGAAGAGATTTTGCTTTTGTTTCCACAGGAAATGAGAGGCTGTGGATTCATTCTGAGTTAAGAAAAATCAGGTTTGGTCAAGAAAGACCACCTGAGAAATCCCTGGTAGGAACAGATCGCCCAGATGTCAGAGTTCTACAGCCAGATCAGGCTCAAGACTGCTGCCTGAGATGATCAAGACTCACAGGATACTCCAGTCAGGACTTGATCATAGCTCTAAATTTTCTTTAGGTCCCCATAAGATTATCAGTGCCCACAACTAGCCAGAAGTGCCTGGAATACTATGCTCACATTCCCCCAAAATGGACTATGGATATTTTCCTTTGTTTAAAAAAAATAGAGGGGGAAGTGGTGCAGGAGAATTGTCTGTATTCTGTCAATCATGTTTTTACAAAATGCTGATTGGCCAGGCAGGGAGTATAGGTGGGACAACCAGACAGGAAGTAAAGGTGGGGCCAGAAGAACAGAAGTATTGTGGGAAGAAGGAAGCTCTTTCCGCCCTCCTGCCTAGACCACTGAAGAAACAAGATGTGACCTGCCCTGCTGAAAAAGGTACTGAGCCATGTGGCTAACATAGATAAGAATAATGGGTTAATATAACTTATAAGAACTAATACTTACCCTTAGTTAATGGGCCAATCAGTTTATAATCTTCTGGAGACCTCTGTGTTATTTTCTTTGGGGTCTAATGACTGTGGGACCTGGTAGAATGATAGAAAGCAACCAGGCCTTCATGTTACATCATTGCTTTGTCCTCTTTCCCACTTTTATTCAATGATAAAAATACTGTAAGTTTCCCTTTATTGCAACTGAGAAATACTCCAGATAACAGAATATTTCCTATAACACCTAATATAATATTGAGTCAATTTATGGACTTCAAAAAGTTATTATGGATAGCCTTATGAATTTAAATTAAAGAGTAGTATTTGGTTTTTTTCAATAAAAGGCTATAATTCTATCATCAGGAAGAATTCTTTTATAAATTAAATTTAGTGATTGTCTTCACTGAAAATAATAAGAATTATTAGGTTTTCACATGCAGTATATTTTTCTCTGTGGTCATTTTATTACTTAGCTGTGATGTCAAGAGAAACACTCCTCAAAAAAAAGCTTTAGTGCAGTGGTTCTCAACTTGTGAGTTGTTTGAAGTGGCCTAAGACTATCAGAAAACACATATTTCCAATGGTCTTAGGAACTGAGACACCACTCCTCAATCCAATCCCAGGCAGGTCAACCCACATGCAGATATGCACACAAATGAGTACTCAGAACTGTATTAAAGGATCTTTCTCTGGAGGGTTGAGAATCACTCTATCCTGAAGGCTTGGCATAGACCTTAAAAATATACATCAGTAATGTAAATCTTCCAATTTATATCCTAAGGAACAAAACTAAGATCTCAATGATGAATGCTTTAAATTGCAAGGTGTAAGTAGGAAATACTAGTTTTGTACAAAGTGTTACTAAAACCATTTGTAGTATTGTGGAATGTATCTTCATTGGCGCCAAAATACTGGTGAAGTACTTTCCATCTCCATCTTACTGTCTAGATGTATCCATTTACTCTTAAACAAATCTGTAAGGTAGTGTTCTATGATTATATTTGAAAATATAACATTAATATTGTGGAATACATTTTCTATTGAACAAGATACTTAAAGTGTCTTCAAATATATTAGATAATTACTGTCATTAATAAGTATTATAATTTGAAGATAAATTGTTTCCCACAGGATCAATGCTGAAGGATTTGGTTCTAGATAACTGCAAATTTTTGAAAATTTCTGAAAACTTTAAGAGGAAACCTAAATAGAAGAAATATGTAATTGGAAATATGCATCTCTTAGGCACTGTATATTGCTCAACTCCAACTTTACTTGCTGTGTTCTATAGAATGAGTAGCTTCTGCCATATACTTCAATTGTCATCTAACACAGTCCCAGAGTCAATAGACTCTGAGATGTTCAGTAATTCCAACTTCTCTTAGCATTGTAATCTTTCCTTTAAAACCAGTTTCCATGAATATTTTGTTAAGTGATAAATCTTTGTCTTTCCTAAGGAGCTTTATGATGGGGGTGGTTGGCAGAAGCCATGTCTATGCTGTCTATCCACACTTCAAACCCTTAGGGTATCCTAACTACTTTACAGTTTTTTAATAGAGTGAAGCTTTGCTGCATGATATTGCTGATTAAGGCATGATACTGCCTTAATATTGCTGATTCTTCTGTATATTTCCAAGGTCTCTGTTGTTCCCTAATTGTAGAAATGCAGAAACATGTAACCCTATAACAATTTATCTTTTTCATTGGTAGGGCTCAATACCTCACTTCGTATATCTTTTTCACTGAAAGAACTGAAACAATGAAGTCGAACAATTTTCATTGAAAGTGAAAACAAGTAAAAGCAAACAAAAAGGCACTTATTTACCTTGGGCAAGGGTTTGCTAGGTTTGCAGTGATGTCCGCCAATAAAATCAACATTTGGTAAGATTGGGCGAGGAAACTCCAAATCCCAGTAGGACCTAGTAAGCCACATTTCTGCTTTCTTCATCATTTCAGCTAATGTAGTAGGTCTTCCTAAATAGAGAAAATGAGGTGGTCAGGGAAAGGAAGGAAAGAGAGGAAATGATGGGAAGGTTGTCTTCAGAATATACTAAGTTTTCCTGAAAAGTAAAATAATTTGTGCTCAATTATGTAGAAAATGTGCATTTATAAACAAAATATTTACTCAAGTCGAACATAATTTATGTGTGTAATTTATATGTAACTTAGACCATAAGTTAATATATGTGTTGTAGGCAAACTCAAAAGAAATTCAATGTCTCTAGCTACCTCAGTAAGGAGCCATCATAGACTCATTAAGATAAGCCTCCAAGGAATTCAGTCTGCACCTCCTTCCTCCTTAGTATTTGGATGCATTAGGTAAATATATAAACAAATACTCAAGCTCCAGACAAAATAAAACTACCACAGCCATAGACACAAATTGCCCCAGCAATTCTCACCCTATTTCTGAAACATAAGCAGCAGCTCCTTGGTTTTCAAAGTGATTTCTGAATTTGATGCCTGTGTGAATTCATGATCCCCAGTTCTACCTGTACTTTATAGTAAGAACTTACTAGTTATTAATATGCTCCTATTTTTTATGTCAAGAACTTGATAGTATTTACTTATTATATAAAAATTAGCCAGAACACCTTGAAAATGTACAGAAATTATGAGAATAAAAATTTATATTCACCATTAATAGAGATTACCTCTTTTAAATAGAAAAACTTGAACTTAAACAAATGGCAAGCAAATTCATGAACAGCCATACTTTAGAAGATTTAATATATTGAGATAGTTACAAACAAGGGAACTTGTAAAGGAATACAGAGTCATTAGAAATCTCAATTAAATTTTTTGAGTCTGTGTTTAAACAGACTATCACAGAGTAAATGCTTCAGGACATATATGAAATTCTTAAATAAAGAAAATTGTCTACATAAGATCATCATTAGACTAATTTATATCACCCTCTGTTCTACATGTGCTAAGCATATTTCCTTTATACATGATAAATACTGAGTAAAATGAATAGGTAATGGCTTATGGCAACCCCGCAAGTTTCACTTGTTGATCACATGACCTCCTTGGTCATTTGTGTACTAAGTGATTCTAACTGATCAATGATACCCGAATGCCCACTTTTTGTGAAAGCATAGTATTACAAATCATTTATTAAATGCACCTGTAAAAGACAAATGCATCTTATTTTAGAGGCATATAAGAATAGATAAATGTAATGAAACTTAGCCCCCCATCTAGAGATAAAAAGTTAACTCACCCAAAATTTCAGTGTAAAACAGACCCCATTTCTTCTCAGTAAATGGCTCGAACCAAAAGTCAAAATAAAGCATGCACATCATGTTTTCTACCCTCTCCATGAACGTCATTTGACCACTTAATCCTGACATAATAATAGGTACATAGGAAGGAGGGAAGATAAGACCCCCACTATTCTTTTCTATTGCGTAGCCAGGAAAATAGCGAATGCTGTACACAAAAGGTATTTGGAATATTTCAGCTATCAGCTCCCCACATGGACCATGTGGATCTGAAAGAAGGACATCAAACTTTGATTCTCGTAGCTTTGTCATAAGAGGTTTGTTCAAAACAGCTTCTTTACAAAGATTTAGCCACAGATCAGAATATTGTCTATACACTTCATCAAGTGATGGAAAATATCTCAAGCATGTATCTCGTGGCACTTCATTCATCCAGCCAATAACCCACTGTGTGTAAAAAATTTCCAGATCATCTTTACTAATAGATGTAGGAAACGTTTCAAATTTAAGGTCAGGTGACTTTTGGGGATCAAGAAAGATGGAAGCTGAAGGTCTCATAACTGTCACTTCATGACCCCTCTGTGCAAGTTCGTCCAGTATTATCTTTAGATTCATCCAGTGACTGAATTCCATTGGCCATACTAACACTTTCCCACAATTCCCAGATCTGAAGTAGCAACTCATCTGCAGGAGCAGCAGAACAGACATCCACTTCACAGGCATCCTTTGAAACTGCAAGACTAAGACTCCTGTTAATGTAACCTTCTCCTTCATTATAACCTGTCGATATATATCTCTTTGTGTTTAATCTGAGTAAAAATTAAGCTGTAAGTTAAAATATAACTTGGGTTGAGCAATGTTGACATATTAAATTATTAGGCATAGCATATTGACTGAAGTTATATAGTGAATGTATACATTAGTGTGTTTAATGATGTATGTTTTGCGATGAAGTATGTTCACTTAGTGCTGTGTGGGAAATGTCCTTTCTGAGAAGATAGACCACAGGCAAACACATGTATCCATTCACTCAGAAGAGCAATCCTTGAGAGATCACAGTGATGAGTGTACCAAAGTCCAACTTGTTAAAGTAACACATTTCATGAGAGGTTTTCAGAGCTGGAAATCATTAAAAGAAGCAAATATATTGTGGCAATATTGGTCCTCCAAATGATAAAAGAACAGTGTAGGGTCAAAGCAGTAAATTAGGAAGAAAAAGAGTTTCTGTGTTAGAATATGAATAATTTGAAACAAAAAGGTAAATTTGAAAAAGTTAAAAGAACCAAGTACATATTGAAATTAAACATGCAAATATTGCCAATATGGATGATACAGGAGAAAATTAAAAATTATCAAAAATAATTCTACACAGTTACTTCTGGAACTATTCTTTTATAAAAAGATAGGGATATTCTGACAAAGACATTCAGAATATCCTATCTATTACATCGAAATCCTGTCTATTTCTTGCTATTATCATGATGTCAAAGTTCAAAACAAGGAGTTATGATAACGGCATGGATAAATTATTAACCCATTATGTTGAGTTCTTTTAGAGTAAGATAATAATTCTCAGCAAATATCTAAGACTCTATCACACAGGGAAATATATTTAAAATTCTCAAAGAAGAAAAAGTTAAGACAATATACCCAGACAAACAATACTTTAGAAGAGATGGGTGTTTCTGAAATAAGAAATATTAAAGACAACTATTTCCATCAGGGCAGTCATAAAACATATATCTGGGAATTCTATACTAAAGGCAAATTACACAAAATAAAATCATAAAAGTAATGTAAAACAAAGCTTAATGGTAGAGTGAAAACAAAAAGAAAGTGGCAAACAAAAAGAAATTTTCCCATACAGAAAATGAACAACTCACCAATACAGAAAATAAGAAAAGGAACAAACATATACAAGACAATAACAAATGGACAACATAAGAGATTTATGTATTTATTTATATACAGATAACCACACTGTGGATAATTGATATATTCTTCAGTGATTTTTTGTTATGTGCAATGTAATTAATGTGTAAAACAGGGAGTGAATGTGTAAGTAAAATAAAAATAACACAAATAGTATGTGAGGAAATCTGTGAATGTTCTGTTCTTGTGACTGATAGTGTGACCATTGGTAATTTACTAATTTTCTAGAAATTGATTGTACAGTGAATAACATTTTCTCTAGTACTTTATCCAAGGAGAGTCTGCATCCCTGAATTAAAACTAAAGACATCTAATTATTTCATTGAATGCCACCACCCATTTTTGCAGTAGTTGTGAATTAATTAAATCCTATCATTTCAAATTTTGTCTATTTTTCCTAATTTACATCATGCCTCTATTAAGTGTTTTAAATGCCATTTTATCACACTAATTATTTTTAAATAATTAAAATTTTTTGTTAATGTGACATTAATTGATCTCATTTTTTTCCTTGGGATGATGTGCCACTATTATCATGACCCACAATTTTAAATTATCAATACTAAAAAGATAATTTCTGCACTAGCAAGAAAAGGTGATGAATAGGAAAACTTCAGAACTCTCTCTATATACATATACACATACACATAATATATATCTATATGAACATCTATCTATCTATCAATCTGAGACTTGTTACTTCAATCTATTATTTATTTTATTTCACTCTTAGTTGATTAAGGTAAATATTCATAATAACTGAGACACAAAGCTTGCTTCTTCTGTCTCATATATACATAAGTACATAGAATGGTGCTGTTTAAAGAAAAAACTGGTCCACCAACACTGACTCTAATAAACATTTATCTAGTTACTTCAGAAACAAAATTCAAGCTTTGCTGATATAATTTCTAATAATCTATTAGGACATAGATAATTAGATAAGAGAATGACCACCATTGTGACTGAAGATCCAATGTCTAAATGCGAGCTTCTCAGAATTTCTGTCTGTTCTTTGTTCAGGTACATCATTTTAAGACAATTTAATGTTTCTTGCTTGTGTTAGTCTTACCATGAAGGTATCTACTTAGTACTAGGTTAGTATTTAGGGTACTACGGTACCAACAACATTTAGGATGTTAATAGATGAAACTTTTGAAATATAATTTTTATTTTCTTCTCAGTTTTATGACTTCCAATTAAAACAGATGAATAAATTCTTTGTCACAGATAAGTGGTATGAGTTCATTTCTTCCATGAAGTACAAAGCAAAAGATCAACTTTGATTATGACATTAGTGAATTACCAGAAGGAGGTTTATAAACAAAAAAGATGGTGGAATTTTCCTCACAACATTTAAAATATATTTATTGTCTTATGTTATGGAATGTTTGTATACAGTGTGAAGATGTATTGCTGTAATTGGTGTAATAAGAAGTTGAATGGCCAATAACTAGGCAGAAGACATAGGTGGGACTCTAGTAAGAGGAGGACTCTGGGAAGAAGAAAGGCAGATTTGCCAGGAGATTCTGAAGAAATGAGATATACAGTACAGAGCAGAGGTAACTGAGTCTCATGACAGAATGTGGACTAATAGAGACAGGTGGATTTAAGTTATAAGGACTAGTAGGGAAAAAGCCCAAGCTAAGACCAAGCTTTTACAATTAACTCTCTGTGCTGTTATTTGCAGGCTGGAAGTCCCAATGAGAAAGTATTGCTATAGCTTTAGCATAAAATGTATACAACATTTTGTTTTTTAAAGTATATTAATAAGGTTAAAGGGCATTAATGTATTCTTATTCATGAACAAACTATGACTTTACAAATTTTTACTTCAAATATATTTTTAAAATTTAGTGACATATATAAAAACACTTTTTATTTCCTGAACAAAGTTATAATTGTTATTAGTAAAAATTATTTCAAATGTTTTAGGTCTATCCCGTTAGTCAGGGCATATCCAGTAAATCTCTATTTCCTTACCCTGTAATTTTCCATTGTCTAGAAGCTGAGTAATCCATCCTAATTCCTACTTCTTTGATTCTTCCTGTTTTTACTTCTCTAAAACTCCATTCGCCATGTCTTACAGTTTTGGGTTCCATTTTTCTTGAACTCTCTCCCTCCTATTTCTATAGTTTGGATAAATTCTGTCTTGCCGATGTGCAAAGAGATCACACCCTTATTTCATTTGATAGACTTTGGCAGTCAATTTTAGTAAAATGATTGTGCTTCTGACAAAGCTCTATAAAACCTTAGGCTTCATTCTCTTATACTTTAAAAGTGAATATCATTAACTTAAGGATTGTAGCATTCATAAATCAGCACTAAATTATTTAAGGAAACTATACTAAAATTGCTTAGTTGTTAATGTTTATGTAAAAGGAAACTATGTAGGTATATCAAATATTCCAAAATCTTCTAAAAAAAACAAAGTATTATCTTGCCACAACTGATGCACAGATCTGGGTGCAATAAAATATTCTGTTTTATCACACACAACCTTAGTTCACAGCCCAGATCTCAAGGAGCACACAAGTAGATGATTCATATTAGTGGTTCATGCTGAGTCATCAATAATGTATCTTTTGGTTTCACTTTAAGGAAAGAAAGAAAAGCACATCCCCCTTGAAGTCATTTAACCAAGAGGGAGTCCAGATTTAAATAATTTTTTCACACTCCCTATGTCTTTAGTCCTTTGTTGCATGAGTCTGAATCTGGGCCTACCTGAAGGCTATGTCTGCCTCTGTGTTGTCTGTATGTTTTTGTTGAATAGCATAGAAAACACCACATGGGAAGGAATGGAATACTTCAGAGAAACTTTTTATACAATTTTACAAGGGATTAAATCACTGGCTCCAACTGATCTCAACTGGTCTGACAGAAAACAGTACTATAAACATTACTGCTTATCAATCAACATCCGCACATGGTTGCTTTCAATCTTTATTGTGGGTTTTAGGAAGCTGCTTTCAACTTCTGTATTTGCCCTTCCAGAAAATGATATACATGAATTGTCTGTATTAGGGGAATGGAATAGTATGTAATTTAAGATTATAGTTAAACCTTAGCTAGGATTGTAAAAGTTGATTACATGGGAAATCCAAGGCAAATAAGGCTGATTGTTACATTGTCTTTTAAAAGTCAGGTTGAATGAATAGTTTGAGCACAGGGCAGGCTCAAATCTAAAGTCTTAAGTGACCTCAAGGTGTATTATTAACTTTGGCTGTGTCATCTAGCAAAAGTTCCAGTCACTCAGAACGTAAGAGATATGTTCAGAATATTGCATTGTCGCAACATCTACTCTTTCTCTTTCTTTCTTTCTCCCCAACATATTTATAAACAAATGAGCATCATTTTTATTAAGAATTTTAAAATACATCCTTTTCTCATTTTACAAAGCTATCCCAGTTTCCAGTCCCTCCTCTCCTCCTTCCCCACCCTTACTCCCATTCCCCCATCCACTCCTCAGAAAGGGTAAGGCTTCCCATGGGGAGTCAAAAAGTCTGACACTTCACTTTGAAGCAACACCAAGGCCCTAAGCAGCATTTTGTTAAGGCAAGAACATCAATGGCTGCCACACAGGCCAGTATAAATGCACGCACATCCAAAGAGTGGTACTGATACCAGGTGAGGCTGTGTGCAAGTGGCCCCAGCTGCTTGGCTCTTTGTAGTACATGATAAACTCAATCCGGAAGATGGCTCTGTCTAGTGACTTCATTGTCTGGATAAGTTGAGTGACTTATAATCATACTGCATTCTATTCGTACATAAAATGACACAGATGTCATTATGAGTATTTTCATAGATAATAAAGAGGACTTACATGAAAAATGGAAAGTGTTTTATCCAATCCTAATTGTGGAGGTCTTAGTATGTAGGTCTCAACTAGAACACAAAGCATAGAAAAACAAAAAGAAAACATAGAAAATAATAATTATTTCTAAGCTACATTTTGGACCTGTAGAACCTCCCAAACTAAACAATCAAAATGAAAATGAGGTATCTATCATTTGGGGGCAATAAAACTAGAATTAGCTGGTAAGCAATTATTAATAGTCCAGTTGTACAAAGTTCACAATTCAGAGATAGGAGAAAACCCCTGTCAAGTTCCCGGTTATGTGCTTATGGGTGCAAAGAAGAAAATGAGTTGGAAGTGACTAGGAATTTGTACTGACCTTTTACCACTGATTAATTTTTATAACTATAAATGTGCATGCCTATATGCCATAAGAAAGACTGATTATGACTTACTGCTTAACAGTAACTGTCAATCATTGTTGGACAATTTTTTAAGAAGCAAAGAAAAATGAATTGAAATGTCAATACGAGTCAAGCTTTCATACATAGCCAGACACTTTGTAAGAAACAAAAGAAGCAAAAACAAAATACAAACAAACAATACAGCCACCAATGTTTTCTTGTGGTGCTCTGTCATACTCTCATTTAACTCTGCTTTTACTCTTACTTCTGTTATTATTATTATTATTATTATTATTATTATTATTATTAAGGTAAGAACTAAACAATCATGATTACATAGTCATATAAGTCATTGGCTGCACTGGGAGTTAGAAGATATTTCATTTTTGTGGCCTAGGATCAGAATGAATGACTAGAAGACAGAGAGGTCTCTGACAGATAGACAGGTGGGGATGGGGTCTCAGATAGATTAGAAAGGTGCTGAACTTTTGGTTGCTTAGTCACCTCCTGACCTGAGACAAAGGTTGTTTCTTCTATCAATTGGGCCCTGCCACCTACGGACTGATCCAGACTGGTCAGTTAAATCCAAATGCCTTGTCTCCATATGTTTACCAAAGCTGTTAAGCTAATCATTTCCTTCTTTGATTAAACTGACCAATTCTAAGTTAGGGAAGGGGAAAAAATTCCTGGCCTCCAAATAAATTTAAAAGTCACAGTCCTCAAAAAAAGGATGGATTTTTTAAAATTTTATTTTACTACTTAAAAAAATACCAATCCAAATTCCTACTCCCTCCACTTCTCTCACTTCCTCCACAGTCCCTCCCACCTCACCCCTCCAATCCTAAGAGTGGGCAATGCACCCCACCCTGTGGAAAATCCAAGGCCCTCCCTACTACATCTAGGGTGAGCAAGGTATACTATTCAAAAGAGAATAGGATCCCAAGAAGCCAGTATATACAGTAGAGACAAATCCTGGTGTCACTATCGGTGCTCCCTCAGTCTGCCCCAACAGTCAAGCTCCTTCAGAGGGGCTTGTTTCTTCCTATGCTCCTTCACTCCCAGTCCAGTTGGGTTTGGTGAGCCACCATTAGCTCAGGCAAACTGTCTCAGTGGATGAACCCCACATGGTCTTGAATTCCTTGCTCATACTCCTTCTGCTCCTCAACTGGATTTTGGGAGCTCAGTCCAGTGCTCCAATGTGGGGCTGTGTCTCTGTTTCCATCTGTGTTGGAAGAAGGTTCTATGGTGCTATTTAAAATAATCATCAGTCTGACTACAGGGTAAGGCCAGTTCAGGCCCCCTCTCCTCTATTGCTTAGGCTCTTAGCTGAGGTCATCCTTGTGGATTCCTTGGCATTTTTCTAGAGCCAGGTTTCTTGCTGACCCCATAATGGCTCCCTCAATCAATATATCTCTTTCCTTGATCTCATACCTGTCTTTCCTCCATCTTGACTATCCCATTCCTTCAAATTCTCCTCAATCCCCCCCTTCTTCCCTTCCTTCTACCCCCTGCCCCCACACTCCCAACTTTTTTGTCTGTTTCCAATATTCAGGTGGGTCTATATAGGTTTTTCTTTGGGTTCACCTTATTACTTAGCTTCTCTAGGATCATGAACTATAAACTCGATGTCTTTTGTTTATAAACATATTTGTTCTTTGGGGGGTCTGGGTTACCACATTTTGGATAGTGTTTTTTAATTCCCTCCATTTGCATACAAAATTCAAGATGTCATTGTTTTTTACCGCTGAATAGTACTCTAATGCGTATATGTGCCACACTTTCCTTATCCATTCTTCTGTTGAGGGGCATCTAGGTTGTTTCCAGGTTCTGGCTATTACAAATACTGCTGCTATGAACATAGTTGAACAAATGCTTTTGTAGTATGATTGAGCATCTTTTGGATATATTCCCAAGAGTGGTATTGCTGGATTCTGAGGTAGGTTGATTTCCAGTTTTCTGAGAAACCACCACACTGATTTTTAAAGTGGTTGCACAAGTTTGCATTCCCACCAGCAATGGATGATTGCTCCACGTCTTCTCCAGCATAAGCTATCATTAGTGTTTTTGATCTTAGCCATTCTAACAGGTATAATATGGTATCTCAGAGTTGTTTTGATTTGCATTTCCCTGATCGCTAAGGAAGTAGAATATGTCCTTAAGTATCTTTTGGCCATTTGAAATTCTTCTGTTGAGAATTCTCTGTTTAGTTCAGTACACCACTTTTTAATTGGATTATTTTGAATTTTAATCTAATTTCTTAAGTTCTTTATATATTTTGGAGATCAGTTTTTGAAAGGAGAGCAGAAGCCCTTTGTTTGTCCAGACCACCTGGCTAGCTTACACACAGAAACTGTATTCATTAAAACACTGCTTGGCCATTAGCTCTAGCCTCCTATAGGCTAACTCTTACATCTTGATTTAACCCACTTCTGTTCATCTGTGTTCACCATGAGGTCGTGGCTTACCAGGAAAGATTCAGCATGTCTGACCTGGCATCTCCATGGTGGCTGTCTCTGTCATGGTGGTGGATATCTACTTTATCTTTTATCATAACTAAGGAAACTATAATAATAACTATCCATTCTTCAACTCCATCAAAGACTCTAGAAGGATAAAATATTACCTAAGTAAACAGAAAGTGCATTATAAGAAACTTCCAAAACTCTAGAAATGACAGAGACATCTTGCTGCCTGGATAGTCACTCAAAGTTCTATTGTACCATTGGGGCATCCATCTTCAGCCTACAGGCCCATAGTATCCAGCAGACTTTTCCATGAAGTAGGAAATTTCAAAGACAGTTCAATCATTTTCTTCTGTATCCTGCAGAATGTCTCATAGACTCTTCCATGAAGCAGGAACCCCAAAGGACCATCTCACATTTAGGCAAGTTCAGCAGTCATCTCTCTGTGGGTACTGCATGTCCAGTTTATGCAACAGTCCAGGCAAGAGCAGTTTCTTGCCCAAATGACTACCAAACTCCATAAGGAGCCTCTTCAATGCCCATCTTCCTCTTGAAGTAGATGGTGCTGCCAGGAGCAGACATGTCTCATTGTCATGAAAAATCCTAAGTTATTAAAGCATTTTAAATTCTATATTCTGTAGTCTTTGAAAAATATGAAGAATGCCTATCTAACTGAACTATACCTCTATATATCTAGAAAATATAACTAACATGACTACAAGCTTGACTATTATTGATGATTATCCATTAACAACCTATATTTCCTAATTATACATTA
Source organism: Ondatra zibethicus (assembly GCA_004026605.1). Taxonomy (NCBI): domain Eukaryota; kingdom Metazoa; phylum Chordata; class Mammalia; order Rodentia; family Cricetidae; genus Ondatra; species Ondatra zibethicus. Next base: position 10,780 of record PVIU01023168.1, on the reverse strand, counting down.
CAGTTTTAAATGAACTACACAATCACAATACCTTAATCAAGAGCAGAAATACACATATAACAAGATTGACCTTAAATTTATATCAATAAAGCAAAATTCATACCAATGAAAATTATTTATATCTGTATCATATCCCCCTTTAAATGTAAAAGAACATTTATAAACAATATTTGAGGATATGGGTGTAGCTTTTTCTCTCCAAACTGCTTCCTGCTGTATGGGGGCGCTGTTAATAAGGTCTTTCATGGTGTACCCTGTGTGCCAGGTTCATCTCAGTCAGCAGTTGAGCAAAGTAAGTTTTTGAGGGTGTTCACAGTGACCTTTCAGGAGGGCATGGTCTATCATACCATATTGGTCTAGAAGCAATCCACAGGGTCTCATCCTCTGTGAAAGCAAAAGAAGAACCTCTTTTCCAAAGCATCATATCCTTAGACCCAGATTCTGAAGTCATAATACTTTTATAATATACACAGTGGTTTAGCCTAGCAGCCCATACAATGAAACGTCTCTCTGTACTTAGCTCCTTCACAGTCAAAAAATTTAAAGAAAACACATTAATATACAGATTCCAGACTCTGTGAATTTTCCATTTTTATGTGACTTACTTTTTTGTACTCCTTTTAATTTATGATTATCTGTACTCTGTCTCTTAAAGACTTTAGCCTTTTTTAAAGCATTAACTTTATTTTATGACTCTGTATACTCTATCTTTTCTTTCTCTAGTCTATGTTCATTTATACAACATTGTGACCCAGTTAGAGGTCTTTTATTTCTGAATCTGTCCTTATTGCATTGCCTGTAATTCTCTGCTGTCTTGAAGAGCTTTTAAAATGCTAAGCAGTTTGGTTACAGCTGCTCTGGATGTTGGCTCCACCTCTCTCCAATTTCAAAATGGTGGATGTATCATTTCTGCTAGCTCTGGGGCTGCCAGGTAGGAGCCAGGATCAGTACTTTAACTCTGAGAATGAGCTTGCAGCACATAAGCTCTTTTTATCTGAGTTACAGCCAAATCTGTCACACAGAGCACTACTCAGCCTGGGAACATCTCTGTGTATGGTGGCAGGAATCGGCTATGCTCTCCTCCTTGTGCACACTTAGTAGACCTGATCCTGCTGTCTGCCCAGGCAGGAAGAGCTGAGCCACGGGCATGATCTCAGATACTTTCCTCCTGACCCCGAGTGGGCACAGAAACATCCTGGCCCACAAATGCTCCACATCCAGAGTTTGCACCAGCAGCAGGGCCCAGGAAGCCTTGTTTTAAAATGCCATGGCTCTTTTTCTGCTGCTATTTCTGAGTAAGGAATATCTCTCTGCAGCACTCTGCCAGAAAACAGCAAAAAGCTGTGTTAAACTCTGTTTTTTCTTTGTGTCTAGAATTCCTTTTTAAGCCCTCTCAGGTTTTACATGGAGCCAGTTTACCATGTTGGAGCACCAATCTGTTGTATGGAGAGTGGGCTGCTGTTGTTGAGGGAGAAAGGGCCTGCTTTTCATCCCGTCGCCCCCTGCTAGCTTACACCTGAAATAATCACACAGAAATTGTATTAATTAAATCACTGCCTGGCCCATTATCTCTAGCCTCTTATTGGCTAACTCTCACATCTTGATTTAACCCATTTCTGTTAATCTGTATATTAAAACGTAGCAGTGGCCTACCGGGAAAGATTCGGCATGTCTGTCTCTGGCAGCTCCATGGCGGCTCTCCATCTGCCTTCTTCCCAGCATTCAGTTTAGTCTACTCCACCTACATAAGTGCTGCCCTATCAAAAGGCCAACACAGTTTCTTTATTCAACAAATGAAAGCAACACATAGACAGAAGAACCTTCTACACCATCCCTTAGGTTTGTAATATGTTTGCCTTCATTCTCATTGAATTCAAGGAAGTTTTTAATTTATTTCTTTATTTCTTCCTTGACCCAGGAGTGGTTCAGTAGTTGACTATTCAGTTTCCATGAGTTTGTAGGCTTTCTGGGAGTAGTATTGTTGTTAAATTCTAACTTTACTCCATGGTGATCTGATAAGATACAGTGGATTACTCCAATTTTTTGTATCTGTGGATGTTTGCTTTGCTACTGAGTATGTGATCAATTTTAGAGAAGGTTCCATGAGATACTGAGAAGAAGGTGTGTATTCTTTTATTGTTTGGGTGGAATGTTCTATAAATGTCTGTTAATTCCATTTGATTCATTACATCTGTTAGTTCTCTTATATCTCTGTTAAGTTTCTGTCTGTTTGACCTGTCCATTGTTGAGAAAGGAGTGTTGAAATCTCCTACTATTAGTATGTGAGGTTTGATGTGAGATTTAAGTTTTAGTAATGTTTCTTTTACACATGTGGGTGATCTTGTATTAGGGACATAGATATTCAGGATTGAGACTTCATCCTTTGAATTGTTCCTGTTATGAATACAAAGTGTCCTTCTCCATCTCTTCTGATTGATTCTAGTTTGAAATCAATTTTGTTACGTATTAGGATAGCTACACCCACTTGTTTCTTAGGTCCATTTGATTAGAAAACCTTTTCTCAGATGTGCTGCAGACAATAAGAAACCTGGATGCAAGCCCAGACTACTATACCCAGCAAAGCTTTCATTCACCGTTGATAGAGAAAACAAGATATTCAATGACAAAAACAGATTTAAACAATATGTTTCCACAAATCCAGCCTTACAGAAAGTACTAGAAGGAAAACCTCAACCCAAGGAAGCTAACTATACCCACAATAATACAGACATCTGATAACTCCCAACCAGCATACCCAAATAAGGGAAACACACAAACACTACTATCAAAAGATAACTGCAGTTAACAACCACTGGTCATTAATATCAATGGTTTCAATTCACCTATAAAAAGACACAGGCTAAGAGAATGGATACAAAAACAGGATCCAGCATTCTGCTGTTTATAAGAAACACACCTCAACCTCAAATGATGGATTTTTTATTTTTTGAGTCCTACAAAGTGTCTTTGTCTCTGTCTTTCTGTCTGTCTGTCTGTCTCTGCCATCTCTCTGCACTCCTTTTCACAGCTAATAAAATCGTTTTTTGACTCCTGATTCTGCTGATTTGTCTGGGTTTTCCCTCATGCTCCTCATTATGATCCAGCTTTTTCTCCTGCCTTAAAATTATTATCTGACAGAGAAAAGAAACCTGATCCAGATGCCTAGACAACAAGAATGTCAAGAGATACATAAGAAAGTATAAAACAGAGCCACATGGTAGGCTGTAACCTCAACAAGCCAGCTATGCCTTCCACAGTCACCTTGACACGAGCTGGAGTGGTCTAGGAAGAGGAGCATCTGATAAAGTGCCTCCATCCAGACTGCCTGTTCGTCTGCAGTGCATTTTCTTAATTGAGAATTGATTGACTGATATGGTCAGGCCCAGCACAAAGGGATTTGGCCCACCTCTGAGAAGTTGGTAATAACTTGTGTAAGAAAAAGCTGAAGTGGGTAAAGAGCAAGAAAGAGAGATGAAAAACAGGGCACAAGTGATCTGATGGGGGGGAATGGGAAAATAAGAGCTCTAATTAGTGTGGTGGGATAAATACAGAAAAGAAAGGAAGGATAAATGAGAGTGAGGATGCCAGGAAAAGTCATAAGGGATATTAGTAACTATCAGCTTTAAGAAACCCTGTAATAAACACACACACACTAAAATGTTTTTCTAACTGGGTTTGCAATGTTTTCTGTAATAAACAAAGATAATCAGACAAGAACCTTGACACCAGCCATGAAAGCCCCTGTGAGTCATTAGCAAGAGTTGAACAAGATACTTGCTAAACATCACAGGCTATTGTTATTGCCCTTGGTTGTCTCCTGGAGGTGTGTCCCTGGTGCTGAATACGTCATGTGCTTCAGAGACAGGGCCTAGAGACCCCTGAGCTGAAACTGATCTGAAAGTCTCCTCTATGAGCTTTAGCTTTAATGGTACCAGAAGGCACCATGCAAGCTTCCAAAGAGGGAGGCAACCAATAATCCTACTCAGATATGATGCCTGTGAACCCTAACAATAGCAAGTATGGCAGGATAACTCTAAGGGTGTAATAGTGGCATGCATACCTTGGTAGTGACTGGCCAACAGCTCTCTAATTAGACTTAAAGCCCACTCAATAAGAGGGGAATCATGCCAGGTACTGAAAACACAGCCAACTACCCAGGGACAGTGATGTCATGGATCTTGGAGAGAACCTTCAAATGCTAATTTACAAAACCAGCATAATCTTGAATTACATTCTAAATATTTGTCTGTATACAAATATGAAGTCTTTATCTCTCACTAAGGAAACTTCTCTTTTTGTCAGACGGAAACCACTACAGAAAACCACAACCAAAATGCACCATTGGGGAGCCTAGTCCCATTGGATTCATCTACAATATAACTGCCTCACCTAAGGACCATGGGTCCATTGCTCATGAGGGAGCAAAATATATTGGAAAAATAGTAGTAACAAAGAGCTTCTGTGTGATTGTGTCTCCTAGGAATCTTAGAAGCTCTCTCCATGAAGTCTCGCCAACATGACTGTCTACGGATAAGATGAGCAATGACCAGAACAGCTACACTCACTCAGATGGAGGAGTACTCACGAGGCCTCAATCATACACAAAGAATTACAGGCTGAGAAACATTTGTAAAATATTTCAATATTCTTAGCCATCATGAAAACGTGAATTAAAGCTACTATAATCCAATAAGTAGGGCAAAGACTAAAAAGATAAAATGAAACAAATAATGGGAAACTCTAACATAGATGTTGGGGAGGGGGTCCATTTATTCTCTCTTGGTGGGAATGACAACTGACTTAGACACTGTGGGAATCATTGTGTAGTTTCATCAAAAAAGTGTGAAAATAGATCCACTTAGTATGCAATTTCTAAATTTTCAGTTTTTTTAATGGGAAAATAGCAGTGTGAACATTTTATAAGTGAATGACAAGTATCTTGGGGAAAGACATAGACATTTTAAACACAGTTATTATACTACCTAAATTTTTAGGTCATTTGTGAAATTATATTAAACTCTTCAAATTTTTCATTATAATTAAATATATAGTAATTTAAAAATTCATAACAATTCTGTATTTTCATATTATCACCAAAGTGGGAAATATGTCAGGCAGGCAAAGTTGGATAAATGTATGCAGATCAATAAATTTAATTTACTTCATTAACAGAATGAACAAAAAAGACCTGTAGTCTATCAAAAGATATTAAAAATAATTTACTTACATTTTCATAAGTAATGTAAGAAATTTCAGAAAAGTAGATAATAGGAGAAATACATGTTCATGTATTTGAAACTATATGTAACAAATGTACATTCTGCATCTTACCAAATGGATAAAAGCTAAACACTTTCCTCAAAGAGCATGAATAAGTCAAGTATGTCACTGTTCACTGCTCTTATTCCATATAAAGCGGAAAAAGTCATGTTCTGAACAATAATGTATGGGAAGTAAAGGGCATCCAACTGGGAAGAAAGACATTCAAATTATTCCTATGTAGTAATATATAGATTCCAGGTAATGAAGGAAAGCTAAAATCTTTAACTAGTATCATTACATCATCTGGACAGACTACCTGGCAGAAACATTTGTTTTTAAAGTCAGATACTTTTAGTTCAATGTTTATAACCATAATTCTCAGCTCTGTTTAATTTGTGCCCCTGGTGAGGCAGAAAACAATGGCATCAGAATCATGGATTAGAGTCAACACACTTCATGTTATATAAAAGAAGTGTAAGGGCGTCAAAATAGAAGATATAAAATATAAACCCTAAAGACCAGTATCATTTGTTTATTCCCTTCAGCTGGGCTTCCCCAGTCTACAGTTTCCAGAATCCCTTCAAATAACATCGCCATCTAGGGTCAATATATTCCAGAAGAATCTGATATAGACACCTCATATTTAGCTTATAATTAATAGCAATGCTTTGGCTAACCTATATGTCAGAAAATATAAGCATTTTCTCTGTAGAAACTTGTATTTTAACAGATGATGCTCAGATCCTCAAACAATGCAGTTGGTTAATAAATAAGAGTTTGGAAATTGGCCAACAGCATATTGAAATGTAGAGGTCTGTATTTCATCAAATAAAACACTCCAAAGAGATGGAAAACTTAAGTGTGATACCTCAAACTGTGTAACTACAGGAGTTTATGGGGGGAAATACTTTAAGGTATTTATGAAACAGAATGACAGAAAAGGAAGTTGGAGAGGAACAGGTTTTTCTTACACATCCCTATCATTGTTCATCATCAAAAAAGTCAGGACAGGAGCTCAAACAGGAGCTAAACTGGAAGCAGGAGCTCACTCAGAGGCCACGGAGGGAGTGCTGCTGAAAGGCTTGCTCCCCATGGCTTGCTCAGTCTGTTTTGGACAGAACCCAGGACCACCAGCATAGGGATTGCACCACCTACAACTGAGTTAGCCTGTGATAATATTTTTTTGTGTGTGATCTAACAAATAAAGATTGCCTGAAGAGCAGAGTGCAGACCTAAGCCACTAGTTAGCCACAGAGGTCAGTAAGTGGTGGCATATACTTTTAATAACAGCACTTGGGAAGCAGAGACCGACAGATCTCTGTGAGTTCAGGGCCACCATGGAGTATACAAGATTGGTTAAGTCTAAGAGAAACATAGTCAAGCTGTAGTGGCTCACACCTTTAATAGCAGCACTCGTGAGATGGAGACAGGAAATGATGTGTCTGGGTGAGGAGAAGAATATAAAGTGGGAGGAGTAAAGCTCAGGATTCAGTCTGAGGTTTCCTATTGAGGGCATTTAGTTTGAGGACTTTTAAAGACAGAATAACCCATTAGGTCTGAGGATTTTGTAGAATTAAGACCTAGTGTCTTGTTGCTCTGTTTCTCTGATCTTTCAGTTTTCAGGGGTTTTATTATTAACAGCAAATAGAATTTGCATTATATATGGTGCTTAACATGGGGCTGAAATCTCCACAGATGGCCTGAAAAAAGCTTTTAAAAGGATTCTAAACACATAAGAATGGAGTTAAGCATGAGTTCTGGGTAGCTGCCTTTTCTCCAGTGGGCACTGTTTGCTAGTGGTGAGCAGAGACTTGGTTGCTGTACAGTTGGCTTTCAGGCTCAGTGCCAGTGGCAAAAATCGGCAGCTCTTTTAAGAGGTACTACTACCAAACACCTAAATGGTGTTTGTGAGCAGCAACGGTAGCTCACTACTTGATGGCAGCGCAGACTCAGAAACTCCCAGAGTTGTAGTGGTAAACGTGGCTCCCACCAGTATCTCTGACAGGAAGATAGACTCTCTCAGAAAACTAAGGAATGGGGCAGAGCCAGCCACCAAGGCCACAGCTTTGGTCTTAGCCAGGACTCTTAGCAGTTTAAAGACTTGTATGGTCAGGAAAAGACAGAGATAGGCACTAAAAGTGAAAAAGGTATGCAGGTAAAAACCTTTAAATGGTTTCCAATGGGATATCTTTAACAACCACCCTCCATAAGGCCCAGGGATCAATAAGGAAAAGGAGGAGAAAGGAGACAAAGGTACAGATGACTCCAAGGAGACAGTGTTTTGCATACACAACAGGACTGATATGCATATAAACTCATAGAGAATGTGACAGCAGGCTGGAGACCTGCTCAGGTTCAGACCAAACAAATTTCCAGCACCAAGGGGAAATAGGGACAAAATCCCACCCCTAAAACCAAGTGTTATTTGTGATTGATACCTGTTGTGAGAGGGAAAATAAGTTTCTGTAACAGTTTCACTCGGTAGGTCAACTACACTCCAGGTCAGGCCTCATATCCAGGAGTAGCTGACCAACAGAAGAGTCCATATTGTGTGTGTGTGTGCTTTTTGATTTTTGCCTCATTGACTCTCTCTCTCTCTCCTTTCTTTTTTTCAGCTTTTTTGAGACAGGTATTCTCTGTAGTTTTGGAGCCTTTCCTGGAACTAGCTCTTGTAGATCAGGCTGAACTCAAACTCACAGAGCATCACTTGCCTCTGCCTCCAAAGTGCTATGATTAAAGGTGTGCACAGCCACTGCCTGGTTCTTTCTTTCTTTCCTTCTTCCTTTATTATTTCATTTTTATCTTTCAATTTTGATGTTTTGTTTATATATATATATATATTATCGCACTATACATTTTTCTCTACACTCCCTTCCTTCCCTCTCCCCTTCTACCCTCCCTTTCCAATGATCACCATGCTCCCAATTTACTCAGGAAATCTTGTTTTTTTTCTCCTTCCTATGTAGATCCATGTATGTCTCTCTTAGGGTCCTCTTTATTCCCTACGTTCACTGGGGTTGTGGACTGTAGGATGGTTTTTCCTTGCTTTATGTCTAAAAGCCACTTATGAGTGAGTACATATTTTATTTATATTTCTGGGTCTTGGTTATTTCACTCAGTATGGTTTATTCTAGATCCACCCTCAAGACCCAAACAATACACCTGAAGGATTGTTGGCTATACACCTGAAGGATAATACCACAATAATACCACAAGGATATGTGCTCAGCTATGTTTATAGCAGCATTATTTGTAATAGCCAGAACCTGGAAACAACCTAGATGCCCCTCAACTGAAGAATGGATAAAGAAAATGTGATACATTTACACAATGGAATATTGCTCAGTGGCAAAAAAATGACTTTTTTAAATATATTTTTGGAGAGAAAGAAAATAAATTTGCTTGGCCAGTGAGAATGCAAGGATATGGGAGGAATTGGGGAAGGAAAGATGTGATAAAAATATTTTGCATAAAACATTATTTTAAATAAAAAATAGGTTTTTGAAAAATATAAAAAGAATTCATGCTCTAATATCTGCAACACTGGAGAAATAGAAAAGTTCATTTTTATTAGAAAAGTAGCTTCTCATAACACACTAAATTCCTGTGATCATTCTTAGATAATATGACAGGTTTGTGACATATTCAATTACATACTATAAGTCATCACTTTATTTCTATAGAACATGTTTAGAATGAATAGTTTTCATATCTAAGGACAGTAAGCGAGAATGATAAGACTGCCTACAAGATGGCAACCAAAATGGGTGAGAAGATGAAATAAACCTAAACATTTAACATGATATTTTGTCAAAAAGAAAAAGAACAGGATACTTGAAAATAGTATAAAAGCAGATGAATGCAAGTTCCTTGTGGCTAGAATTGAAATAACTGTCATTCAGGGCTTTCTCAAACCTAGAAAGACCTAGTTCTTTTTTTTCCTGTTCCTCTGTTTCTTCTTTTCTGACGTACATAATTTCTGACAAGTAAACAAACAGCATTTAGTGATGATGAATGCCAGAGTTACAACACAGATCAGTAGAAACCCAATCACATCCAGCGAGTGATACTGGAACCAGCTGAGGTCATGCGCTGCCACACGAAGGTGCTTGGCCCCTTTGTGGCGCATGACAAACTCAATCCAGAAGACAGCTCGGTCCAGGGGCTTCACAGGCTGTTCATGGTGAATTCTCGATAGTCTCATGGCATTTTCTTTATAACTAAAAGATAAACACATATAAAATGTTTTATTGATTGCTTATGAAATATCTTATATATTATGCAAGCCATCAGCTCTATAAGTTGAAGAAATGCTTAACACTTTCTGCAACTTTGTTGGTTTCAGAGGCTGTCAGAAGTTTAAAGGAAAACTTGTGTAAGCAATCTGTTCCTAGACAATGTGGTCAAATACAGACATAGAAAAATTGTAGGATCCAGTATCAAAGGTTTAGTCTCATTTTTCTGATAGAACTGTGATTCATAGGAACTATAGTGCTCAAGAAGGTTTCAAGATAAAGATAAGGAACATCTGCACATATGTGTGTGTGTACATGTGTACATCTACACATAGTGTGGCCACTAGAATCTAGGTAGTTCGTGTTATAGATACAGGAAACAAGCAGACAGTCATTTTAGTGTTCTGAGATCTCTCACTCCTCCATGCACATTTACATACTTGTGATCCAAAAGACCACATCTCTATTTCTCAGAAATGTGTGATGGAATACAAAAAAACACTACTATTTTAAGAATGACATGAACAAGTGCAAGTGAAAGTTTAATCATTTTTGAAACAACCCATTGCTGAGATCTATATATCTAAAAGGCAAAATATGTTGTCTCTTTTAGTTTCCCAATTTTGAGTCAGAATTATTCTGTCTCATGTTGATTCTGTTTGGTTTCATTCCATTGTTGGCAGTGAGAGAAGGTGTGTGGTTTGTGGGTAGTTGCTTCAGTGCTGTTGACTTCCTTAGCCTGGGCAAGAGGCATAGTGGCCATTAGGTTCATGAAATGCACTCAGTGCGCTGGTCATAGCAAGGAACTACTTGTATGCATTCTACTTTGTTCATTGTAAAAAAGAAAACAGGACATATGAAACAAAAAGACTTGTATTTTTGAACCAAAAATAGAATCAAGATGTATTTTCACAGGATCATGCAGCTGAAATGTAGGCAAACTAGATTGGTGATAAAATACTAATATTTGCAAATTTGCTTTTCCAATAAGGTTTTCTGCTTAGAGATTAAATTTCAAATTTACATATATTTGTCAGAAAACATTGTGACTAAATTTTTTTTTATTTTTATTTTTTAAAAAACATTATTTTTTCCATTCAAGAACATAATTAAAGAAATAAAATTTTTACCTTTCTTCCCCTTCTCCCGGTCCCCTCCCACTACCTCCCCACCCCTCCTCCCTCCCCCTTCTTCCTTGAAAGAGGGCATGGTGCCCTGCCCTGTTGGAAGTCCAAGGCCCACCCCCATCCCTCCTGGCCTAGGAAGGAGTGCATTCAAAAAGA
>PVIU01023167.1:0-27958 GCA_004026605.1 Ondatra zibethicus | reverse complement strand
GGGGGGGAGTAAGAGGAGGGGAGGGAGGGGGAACTGTGCAAAATAAATAAAAATAAATAGTTCAACATGAAAAGGCACTAAACAGCCTGCTCTATAAAATCAGAAAATACCAAGGGTTGTTTATTTTTAATACCAATATGATTTATTATAGACATTTGTAGCACAAATCTCTGATTTTATACACGTAGACAGACATTTAAGAGCAATGAGAGAAAATGAAAGAACATTATAAATAGAATTGGTACCCAGTTACCAAATTACGTTGCTTTAGTTTATAATTCTACCCCTACAATAACATAGGAAAGACAGCTCATAATTCCATGAGTGTCCATAAGGGAAGAGAACAGTGCCCATGACACAGGCCTTGGAAGTACCGTTTTCATCTCCCATTTTCACCAGTTACTTGTGGTGCAGACAGAAATTACTTACCTTTGTTGTACTGCATTTCTAAAATACAAATTAATTCAGAAGTTTGTTGTGGGGAATCCTGTAGATAATCTCATGTAAAGCTTTTAAAGCAATACATTATATGTAATAAATATCAAAAAAAATGTTTTGTTTTTGAGACAGGGTCTCATGTAGCTCAGCTTGGCCTCTGACTCTTTTATGAGTCCAGGCCCTAATTCTGCCTCCACCTCCCAAGTATTATACTCATGCAGCACCACACCCAGCCAACCAAAGCATATGCATTCTTACTGGATATATGCGTGCGTGTGTGTGTGTGCATGTGTGTGTAGTTAAGCGAGATATATATATTATATACTAAACAAAAGGAATAAGAAAACAACTTTAACAACAAAAAGATTTATAAAACCATTGAACAAATTAGAAAAGCTAAATGTCCTTAAGCATGTAAAACTTACCTTCGAATACATAAGACTTAGTTGTAAAATACAACCCGATAGGAACTGTGATCATTAAAGCTGTGAAGAACAGGAGGGTCTTGAGGGTTGAAGCTAAAGAGTTTTCATTTCTGGAAAAAAGTGAACAAACAGAATTTTCACAAGCCATATCCAAATATAATTATCACCCTCCTGAAGAGGAAAGAATTCTGAGACAAATAGCTTCCTCCTTCCCGAACATGGGAAAGGAGCAAGCATGTGCATGTGTGTACCTGAATAGGACCCTCAGCTTGGCATACAATGTGCTGGTGCGTGCCCCTGGAATTGACTTCAGAAAACCCAGCTCCTTCCCAAGGATTGTACATACTTCTGCCCCAACTAGAGGGCTGAACCAGAAATAGATAAAACCAGAAAAGAGAGATGTATTCTAGAATCAAACTGAGCCATGACCCAGTCAGGGTCTCCTAGAACATACAGCTGGGTGGGGGTAAATGGAAAAGACAAATGAATTAATGGTTATGTCATGGAACTCCAAATAAAAGCCTAAAATGAGCAGCTCAGCAGCGGTATTGGGACTGACTATACCAATGATGAAGGAAATTTTGAGTAAATTTAGTGTAGCATTGTGTCCTACGTCCATTCATGGCTACGTACTCTACACAGATACAGCCATTTCTTCATATTTTGTGTGTGTATGTGTGTGTGCACAGACAATGTGAGTAAGCATATTCTACAATTCCACATAAATATAAACTCTTCAATAAAAAAGTGACCAAATCTATAGACAGAATAAAACAATGGCAACCATGGGTAGGGGGAGAAAACTCGGAACTGTGGTCAAACTCCAATAAAGTAGCCAAGACCCAAGGCCATTGAGTCTAAGTAGCTAATCCGCAAGATGAAAATTATATCTCATAAAACTGTACTGTAATAAACTTTCTGACTTGATTACAGTCCTTGTACAAGTATGAGAAATTAAATCTTACTGTTATGCTTACTGCCATGAAACAAAAAGTTTTACGATTATCTTTTGTATTATCATTTACTATACTGTCATTACTGAGCTACATAATCCTCACCATATATATGCATATATCATCATACATATAATCAAATATATCATCTATATCCAAAATATGAAAATACTCACTATTCAACCACTTCTTTTCTGGGTCTTAGAAAAGCATTGAAATTTAGATTTTCCTTAGTGATAAATTCATATTTTGTGATACTTTAAGCAATAATCAGATTATTTATCGAACTTAATAAGGAACAAATGTTCAAAGAAAGGACTGATTGGTTATTGTTAGTTGTTTAGTTTTCAATACCAGGGACTGCGCTCAGGGCCTCATACATGCTAGGCAAATGCTCCCAGCTACCTCTCTACCCCTTTCACTTCTTATCTTTGGAAACTGGGTCTCACTAACTTTTCCATGCTAGCCTAGAGCTCACGTTGTAGCCCAATTAGGCCTTGAACTTGTGATTCTTCTGTTTCCCAGTAGCCAGTATTAAGAGGCCTATGCTACTACATCTAGAGTGTTCTTTAGATAATCTCTTTTAAATACCCACTATCTGGAAAAATTTTTTACAAGCATGAGCCAGAGAGATGGCTCAATGGTATTGTTCTTCCAGAGAACCCAGTTTCAGTCCCAGCTCACAACTGCCTTAACTTCAGGTCCAAAAGATCCAATGCCTCTGATCTCCACAGGCACCTGAACTCATGTGCACATACCCACATGCGAGAGTGAACACGCAAACACACACACACAACAATAACATTTTAAAATAATTGTTTATAAACACTTATTGAAAAGATGATACAATGCAATAAAAAATAATAGGGTAAACAAATCACAGTCCCACCAAGCAAATATAACTTTTACTGTATATTCCTGTCCAGTTCCCTACAGCCTATAAGTATATGTTAATAATTTATGGCCTATTATTATTGTTGTTTTGTTTCAAGACACGGTTTCTCTGTGTAGCCCTGGCTTTCCTGGAATTCACTCTGTAAACCAGGCTGGCCTCGAACTCACCACCAGAGATCCACCAGCGTCTGCCTCCTTGAGTGCTGGAATTAAAGGAGCATACCACCACCGCCCAGCCTATTATTTTCAATACATACATACTACTCTCTACCTTAAACTTCAAAAATTTGCCTCTTGTCTGCTATACGCACAGTAATTTAAGATTAAGTAGAGTTATCCACTATTTAAAAACAAAATTTTTTTTTGAGAAATGTCTTTGTAGACGATTTTGCCATTCTACAAATATCACCGAGCATACTCATACAAACTAAAACTAAGATGGCTGAAAGAGCACTAAGTAGTCCAATCCCACAGAACACACTTGCGGTCTGTCATTGTCCAAAATGTCCACAGCACATGGCTGGATAGTCAAAGTTAAGTGTACACAGTTTAAAAAATAGCTGACCAACTTTCCCAGGTGTTTATACCACTTTTATATTTTGCTTCTAGCCATAGCCCTCGACACCTGTTGCTTCTGCTGGCACAAACCAAGTCAGGTAGAATCAGTGACATAGCATTTTTTAAAAAGCAATGGATACCGTTTTATTGATTTATTTTATACCTCTGACTAGGAGTTCCTGAGACCTGTCAGAAATGAGGAATGGAAGGAGAAACCAGAATTAATCTTAGTCACACAAAAAGAATGTTCCCAATGAATCTTATCAAGCTCCTACTCTTTAACACTTTTTAGTTTTCCTACTTCACACAAATTTCTACAGCAAACACTGAACAGAAAGAGATTACCACATCCCCCTTTGTGGCAGTCAAGATTTGCAGAACAATGATTTAAAGATTTTTTTTTTTGAAAATTCCATTAGAAAACACTAGTAACTGTCTAGATGGTATACTGTATTGTTAGTGTACTTAGTAAGAATGTCTTTTGGTATTCTTATAAAAAGTCATTTCTGCAAAAAAAAAAAATCCCCATTAACATTATGGGAGAGTAAAAGGATTACAAGGTTTTAGAATCAGCAGGTGTGGCCAGATGTCCATTTTCAAGCCATAGTAACTGTGTGGTCTAATTTTGTGATCTTGGAAAAATCTCTTATCTGAATTCAACTTCCTGTTTTTCCAAACTAAGAATAAAGAAATCCTATGATGTAAATTAACAGTTGCTTCTGTTCCACCCTACTGACTGATTCCTCCAGAGGGAAGCGGCCTCACACCAGGGTCAGCCTCTACTCCATTCACACACCAGATATTTACAAGACCATGTGATGTAGGCCCCGGCAGGTCTCAAGATGAAGGAGGCCGGGTGCCTGTCCTCAAGAGAGCACGCCTGGCAAAGGAGAGACTGCAAATCAGCAAGCTCACCTAACAAGGGGGAGAGGAAATGCAAGGAAGCAAGAACTGGAGGCCGGCTCGCTTAAATGAAAGGTGGGGCCACCCATCTAAGCTGCCCGCCCTCTTCCTGAGCCCGCAGCAGCCCACGGAGGGGCCTGATCCCAAGCCCGCCCGGTTAGTCGCCTCCGTTCCCTGCATTGCACAGCAGGCCAGGGCCGACCCCCCACGGCTACCCAGCCGAACTCAGAAATACCTGAACTCCGGCGGCTGCAGCGCATTCAGCGCCGCTTTATCAAGGCGCTCCATGGCGTGGCCGCGAGGGCAGCAGCAGGCGCGGGACAATTGGCGGGGTTAGGCGGCCGCTGGGAACGGAACAGTACTAGGCCAGTCGCACCGGAAGTAGCTGGCCGAAGCACGCAGGTGCGGCGCGGCGCGGTGACGTGAGGAGGCAGCGCGCGCAGGCGCTGGTGGGGCGCGGCACTCACGTGACTTACCCGCGGGGGTTCCGTGGGGTTCGTGCCGGCACGAGCAGCTCTTTCTCCAGGAGCAGGCCGGGCGAGTAGCCTAGCCACTCGACGTTGAGCCGGGACTTTCCGCGCAGCATCGTCCTCCCAGGCCCGGTGCTCTCCTCCGCGTCTCGGTCCCGCCTGCGGTGCCACGGGAGCCTGGTCACCCGAGGTGGAGGAGCCGCGGAAAGGACGTGCTGGCCGTCGGCTGTGGTGCTAGGCAACTGAGCAGTTTCCAACAACACAAAAAGCAATGCACATTATTCCACCAGCCCATGAGCAAAGACCTCATTCATTCCTGGCCGCCTTGGCAGTCCAGCAGGAAGTGCAGAGGAATTTAACACTTACCCGAGTCAGTAAAACTAGAGACCTGTCCGCTGAAAGAGCCCTTGCTGAGAGCGACTGGTCCACGTTGGTAGCAGGTGACCCAAACTTCCACGTAGGGTTAAAAGTATGTTTTGCAGCTGTTCAGAAACCCGCCAATGAGACAACAGGGACTCAAAAATAGTAAGGACAGATGGAACTATGCTCCCAGGCAACCCGAGAGGCACCAACAGAAAAGGGTGTGTACGCCCGAGGGGACAGGCTTAGCAAAATTAGGTTGCCCCTGGCTGCTAAGACAAGGACAGCCCTTACATGGTCAAGGCTGGACAGGGCTGCTGACCACATACCTATTTTCTGCACCACGGAATAGTAAGCATACTTGAAATCACAAGTAAACCAGCCGTGGATGGATCTTGGATTGAGCAGTAGGAAGCCCGAGTTTCAATTTAAATGTAATAACACCTCTGTAGGTCTCATGCAGAATCCTTAGGTGAACCTAGTAGATGAACTCAGGATGTGGAGAGCTGGGTGCCACACGTGACACACTGGGCAGCCACTCAAGTGCGTGGAGCCAGTAGCCCGTTTTTCTCCACTTTGAGTGGTGGGAAAACGTCAAAGAATATCTCAAAAACAACTCATGAAAAGCATTTGAATCTTAACGTTCATAAGTAGAATTTTTTGGAACTGAGTCATGCACATTCATCTGAATTGTCTACTTCTGCAGTGCTGGTTACATGTGACATAAGTGGTATGTTCCACAAATCCTTTAATATTTTCTATGTGGATTTGGAGTGTGTTGGGGCAGGGCGGAAAGCAGGAACTTTGGACCTTTGTAGCATGTTGGATAAGTGCTATCCCACTGAACAAAGACTCCCAGAACTACTCCCCATCCCCTTTTAAAGTTTGACACCCAGGTTCTCACTCCGCCAAGTCAGCCTTGAGCTCATTCCGTAGCCCAGGCAGGCCGTGGACTCAATCATTCTGTTGCAGCCTCTCAAGTGACTGAGATTACAGATCTATATATACCACCAGATATGGTGATATAGGGTTCTTTGCAGGGACACTTTGCTAATTCCTGATCTTGCTAATCACCCCCTTGGTCCTTAAAGCCCTGGGGATCCAAAACTTGATAATGAATGTTCTGAGAACAAGTTTTGGTATTTCTAAAAACCTAATGGAACTTCACCAGCTAAATGTCACATTATTTGACTTGAGGTATAAATTATGTCACACTAAGCTAATTCTGTTCATCGAATGAGTAACTGGAAAGACTGTTATTAAAAGCTAAAATATGCTGTAGTATACTTGATAGAACAAATCTTTAGAAATATGAGCCTAAAAAGAATAGTCGTGTGCACCAAGAGTATATAGTACACAATATGTGCTAAGCAACTGAGTTTTGTCTGCAGAAAAGGCTCTTGATAGTGAGAAAACTGGGAACTACAATGTAGATTTAATAATGTTTACTGGGAATATTGTAACAAAGAACCACAAACTGAGTTGTTTAAACAACAGAAGCCAATCCTTTTCCACTTCTAGAAGCTAGATGTCTGGATGGAGGTATTCTTTTTCTTTTTAAATTTATTTACTTTTTTAAAATTTCATTTTACATTCCAACCACAGTTCTCCATCCCACCTCTCCTTCTGCCCTCCTCACTCCCCCCCCAGCCCACCTCCCATCCACTCCTCCCAACAGGAAGGGCACATTAAGTTGGGGCAGGACCAAGTCACTACCCCCCCCCCCCAGCGTTAAGGCTGAGCATGGCATCCCACCATAGAGAATGGGCTCCAATAAGCTAACTCATACACCAGGGGTAGATCCTGGTCCCACTGCCAGGGGCCCCTCAGTTCAAGCTTCACCACTGTCCCCTACATACAGAGGGCCTAGTTCAGTCTAATGGAGTCTCCACAGCTGTCGCTAGAGTTCATGAATTTCCACAAGCTTGGTTCAGCTGTCTCTGTAGGTGTCTGAGATGGAGGTATTCTTAAGGTTAGTTCTGAAATCTGCTGGAGAAAGGTATAGCCATCTGTGCCTCTCCCTTAGCATCTGGTCATTGGCTGACACTTGGACATTTGGCAGGGTTAATCTTTTCATGGTGTTCTCCCAACATGTGTGTCAGTGTTCAAATGTCCTCTCTTCATAAGGACACCACCCCTATTGCTTTGTGGGACTACCCTACTTTCATACGGCAGTATCATAAATAATTACATTTGCGCCAACAATATTTCCAAATAAGGTTACACTCTGAGGTGTAACATGGTCACAAGGGAGGAGAGTATAATAGTGACACCATTATTTCCCCTAGAATCAGGAAATGGTTCTCAAATATTTGTCTGGAATATTCATTGTTGAGAAAACTGAGAACTATTAAGAGAAGTGACTTGCCCCAGATTTCTAGGCTCCATGATATGATTAGGGAACCTATAGCCCCTAGCTTTTGGTCTAGTACTTTCTCCATAATATTGTTGTAAGTGCCAGTGTCATCAACCAGGTGTCACAGCAGGTATGTAAGCAAAGTCAGGTCTTTAGCTACCCCGAGGTCTGCAGTGCTGTCTCACAAGCCATACGTCTCCATTTGGAGCTCCCACTCTGGCTTTAGATAGAACAGCAACACTTGAAAGACCTACTGGTACTTTCTCAAGTCTATGCCTACACAGTATGGCCTTTCAAAAACTGAGATACAAGGAAAACAAAAATAAGCCCCAACATACAGTCAAACATGTGAGGAGTGGGGTTTCATCTGTTTTCATTATTTTATCAAAGGTAGTCCAACAAGGGCTCATGCTTGCTGAAACTTCTCCTTCCCCTTCGTGCCAACTAGCCAATTGTGTCAGGTTGTGAAGTTGAGCTGCCAGCAATGGAGTAAAGCGCAGTCACCACCTACAGCGATAAAAGATGAGAGCCATCTTGGGCTCCAGTGTTCATAATGGAGACTGGGTATCTTTTTTTTTCTGAAAATAAAAACTCATGACACACACCCTTTGGTGAAAAATCATGGTTCCACTTCTAGACCAAAATTTAAAGGAGGAAAAACTAATATATAAAATTGTGTTTTCAGGATCCCCTAAGCAATGAACTTCACATTTTACTCACCACTGTTTCCTCGAAGTGAATGTTTACCTGCTTCATTTTACAGTCAGTTCACAATCTCTACAAGCTTTATGCCACCCTCATTTTATATGTTGGAAATCTCAAGCTAAGGAAAATTCCAGGTCTTACCTCCCCTTGCCTCCTAAGTCTTAATCCTCTGTGTACTCTGAAATTTCCACAAGGCTACCTTGTCTGGCTCTATATTCCGCACAGTTAAGCTAGGATCTTAGAGTTAGGGAAGGCTCTTGATAAAGGAGCCAGAGGATACCTGGAGTCCACGGATCAGAGCTGTTCTTGCCCACCAGACATGCCTAGACCGTGTTAGTAGAGCCCTTGTAAAGAAAGTACAGTGCGTACCCACTAGAAGTGTGACTTCGATCTAGGTCCCACATTATTTGGCACAGCAGTGGTTTGAAATTTAATAAACCTGGCAGAAATGAAGGTAGGTACTCTAAGGAGAGACTTACGTCTCTCAGTCTGACTATAAGATTATTAAAGCAATGAACACCAAAGAAATGGGAATTTCCCTGGGAGTCTCATGCTGGGAAAAGGAAAAGGCCCCTGCCAGAGGGAGAGTTTATCTCTCTGAAAGAGACTTCACAGTTCTGACACTTGTCAGACTACCCTACAGGTAGAGATGGAGAAGCCCAGACAAGGATGGCTAGTGGGGGAGAGGATACAACCACACCTTGTCCAAGATTGCTTAAATGTGCAAGTACTTGGCCTTCTCTTTGAACTTTAATCTCATTCCAGGACCCCCAAAACAGACTTGGGAATTCCCTGATTGCTTCATCTGTCTCCTCAATGTGGCCACGTTGAATAACTCTCCATTTTCTGCTTTTCATTATTAATTGCTTATTAAGGATTGGTGGCAGGAAGGACCTGGCTTGGAGCACAAGTTTTTATCCATAAATTCCATAACATCGTCATAAGAAGAAGCCTATCCATATGTCATGGCAAGTCGAAAGCTCACAAATCCTGGCCCGAGTGCTTTCAGATGAGCCTGTCACATTACAGGCGTTGTGATAAAGCCACAACCCAATAGCCACGCTCTGCCCAGCGGGCTGAGTGCTGAGGAGGCCTTGGCGGCCCAATGGGCAGAACTAAAGCTGAAGGGGTTGTCCCTTGGGAGAGCTAAGCCCGGGCTTGCCAAGACCAGACAGAACCAGTGGATTCCAAACACAGAGATCCCCAGGCAGTCAGGCACCAGAGAACTAGGGTCAGATTTCCCTGAGGTCTTCCCAAACAGCTAGAGGGAGGGGCGGGCAGGGCGGCTCTCTGATTGGGCCGCAATAGTGCTTCCTTCAGGTAAAAGCCTAAAGGTTAAGCAGAAACCACTCTCAGGCAGTCTGTGTGCCCTGCCCCTGTGACCAGTGGACCCGAGGGTGAGGTATTGGAAACCAGACCCCCATCCACGTGGAGGCTGCACTCCTAACATTAATTGAATAACCTAAGTACATCGATGAATAAATGAGAGAAATCTAAGAGTTTTTCCCTTTTCCTTTTCCATCACTAGATTGAAAAAAAAGTTAGAAACACTAGACTAAAGGGAATGGAAAAATGCAGATGCAATAGGAAAAAGAAACACAGAAGCTTGACAAGAATCGGTGGGTATTTTGGATACTAATAATAAAGGACAGGGTTGGGAGGGTTGCTTGGTGGTAGAGTGGTGCTTAGCGTGAGCAAAGCCCGGGATTCCATCAGCAGGTCAGGGAGGGGAGAGGGAGGATAAGAGACTAAACACACCAGCTGCCTGCCTATGGCCTTTCTTGCCCAGCTGCTCCTCTGGATCCAGTCCTGGGAAGAAAAATCTCTTCCAAGAGGGGAAGGTTAAGGGGAGTGCACAAGTGTGTGTGCATGCAAATGTGGGAGTGTGCCTCTTCAAGAGTACGAGGGCAGGGGCTACTGTGTAGTGATATGTGTCTGTGTGCTTATGAATTCATACATGCTGTTTGGGAAAATGTGATTAAAAGCAAAATTATCTCTCAGCCTAGAAAACCACACACAAAGAACTACAGGTAACTAAGGAATGCAGAGTGTGGGAGAAAGAGTCTTCCCTAAGGAGGAGCACACCAATTGGTTATTTATCCAATACCAAATGGCCAGGCCTGAAACATAAATGTACAAGTAACTCTATACAGAGTGAGCAGGTTATATTTAGGAGTGTGTGTGTGTGTGTGTGTGTGTGTGTGTGTGTGTGTGTGTGTGTGTGTCCTGTCTCACAAGGGCACATACATGTAAAAGAGCCTTCTGCTGGTCAGCGTAACTATTCCCCTGGCACAATTGGGATATTGACTTAGACTAACCTTGTCCAATACCACTTCATACTATGTTGAATGGCCTTTCAGAAAGTTCTCAAGTGTCCATGTGAACACTTCTGTGTCTTATTTGACCGGTTTCCAGTGGATATTGTGGAAAGACATCTGTGTCTTCATGCTGTTCATTTTGACATCTCACATACATTTTCGCAAGATAGACGCGGAAGACCAAATGAGGAAGTAGGTGAGTTCTAGTGCAGAGAGCTCAACTTGGAGCCAAAGGTCTGGAAATGAGTTGGTTCCTCCATATTTTCGATCCATAAGACAACAGAGAGGTTATTGCCTGTTCTGTTCTAGGCAATTACTCACCTCCTCTGGCAATCGTTTGCTGTAAAGATGTGGTGATGTGATGACTGCAGCCATAACTTCCTGTTATACAAAGTACTGCTGAAAAGGCAGCCGGGATTCATGGAAGGAAAGCCACACCAGTAAAAGGTCTAAGTACATGGGACTTCATCCAAGGCACCTGTGGTACCTCTTCACCTTCTTTTCCTTCAGCGTGGCAACAGACATGGTTGGAGCCAAGGAGCTATGCCAGGGCTCTAAGCCTTGCTTCTTAATGACTAGTGTATAACTGTTAGACTTCTACAAGTGTAGCAGAGTGAAGTCTGGTCCCTGGCAGTCAATGGATAGAGCAGTGGGCTCCTTTTCTAACACCTAGCGCAAACACGTTATTGTCTGTCCTTTTCACTGTTTGTCTGAACAGATGGACTCTACTGAGCGAGTACATGAATCTTGCTTCATGGAGCAGGGAAGGTTTGAAATGGAGCATTACCTTTGGACTGTGACACCAGTACAATGATGGTACCCATAGCAAAATATTTTTGTGTGTAAATATCACTTCAGCTAGCCTTTTTCCCTATTGAAGCCAAGGCATAATCTGCAGGAGTGATGAGGAGGGTGCTGTTGTCCCTGGATGGGGACCTGGCCCGTGGCAGCAACCTACTAGAGCAGTGGTTCTCAACCTTCCTACTGCTGCGACCCTTTAATACAGTTCCTCGTGCTGTGCTGACCACCAACCAACAAATTATTTTCATTGCTACTTCATAACTGTAATTTTGATACTGTTATGAATCATAATGTAAATCTCTGTGTTTTCCGGTGGTCTTAGGTGACCCCTGTGAAAGGGTGGTTTGACCCCAAGGTTGAGAGCTGCTCTACTAAAAGCTACTGCTGCCCGCTTGACAATGTGCCAAGGAAGGCAGGAGAGTGGGGGGGGGGGGGAAGCAGCCACGCAGGAGGCCAGTAGGACCCATGTTAGAATCTGGGAAGGCTGAAGATTTTTTTAAAAAAAAAAGTTATATAGACAGGAGTTGGAAACAGACCTTGTAAACAGAAAAGGGGAGCCAAGAAAGGGGGTGTGTGTCAAAGAAAAATGAAAAGGGAGTAGGTGGACCCGATTCCTTATGGTTTCCTGTAATATAACCCAAGGCAAAGCAACAGTGAAAGGCCCACTATGCTAGGACTCTTTCAAGTGGGAAGTGAAAGGTTAGGAAAGACATCTTCCCTGTGGAGAAGATGCCAGAGAATGGGGAACAGCCTCCACAGATCTTCAGCTTGGAGCAGAACCCTAGGTACCACTTTTCAGACTGACAAGTATATGAGTTACCTTCCTCATCACAGCAGCCCAAAATCTCACAAAGAAATGACTTAAGGGAGGAAGAGGCCTTATTTGGCTCCTAGTCTGAGGAGATACAGCCCATCATGGAGAGGAGGGCAGGGTAGCACACAGTTCTGTGTGACAGGGACGTGCAGTAGTTTTCTTCTATGACGCACTTTTAGTGGCCAAATCCCAATTCAACAGCCCTCAGTTCCGGTTTTAGTCTGCTCTGTTTTAAAGGTTTATTTTTAATTGTGTGTATATGTGTGTTTTGTGAATTTCTAAACATGTATTCGGTGCTCAAGACAGAATAAGGCGTTGGGTCCCCTGGAGCTAGAGTTATAGGAAGTTGGGACTTAAACTCAAGTTCTCTGTCGAGGTAGGACCTGCTTCTTTTTTTTTTTTTTAAGATTTATTCATTTATTATATATTCAGTGTTCTGCCTGCATGTATGCCTGCAAGCCAGAAGAGGGCACCAGATCTCATTACAGATGGTTACGAGCCACCACGTGGTTGCTTGGAATTGAACTCAGGACCTTTGGTAGAGTAGCCAGTGCTCTTAACTCCTTAGCCATCTCTCCAGCCCATACCTGATGTTAATATCAGAGTCATCTCTCCACCCCCATAGTGCTTGAAGGTGTTTCTCCTTGACCAGTCCTCCTTTCAAGTGGTCAGATAGCTAAGTTCAGACTGTTCCATGCACATATTTGGCGTTTCTAGTCCCTAATATTATTCCAGCGACTCCGGGAGCATCTGTGACCCTGTCAAAGCCCTGAGGAAAGAGTGACTAAGAGCAGCGTGGACGTCTTTTCTTGCACAGTACTTCCTCCTGTACAGCACCCAGGGAAAGCAATGAAAGGGGACTAGAGGAAAAGGAGACTGGAGTCATGAATACGGAAAAAGCTGGAGAGGGCAGAAAAACTGCCAGGAACACCCAGGGTCTCCTGGCAGCCAGGTGGTGGTTGATTAGCAGACCACACCCCACACCCAAGCAGAATGGGCACACTTCATGGTTCTGCTCATCGGTTTAGATTTTTATTGAATGCTTACTATGTGTAGAGCCCTTTTGTTTTGCTTTTTGATTGGAAACTCTAGTGGCCTGGCTTCAAATGCCCATTGTATCAAGTGCTAGCTGTGAGACCTTGAACACAGTATGTGTGTTCTTCAGTATTTTTCCACTGAAGCATTTTTAGCGGCTCCCCCCACCACCACCAACTCCAGCTTTTCATCTGCACTCGCCTTTTTGTGCTGTTTCTCTATAAACTGGGTTTATATCTTACTTTTTTATTGCTATAAGACAATACCTAACAGAAAGCAAATTAAAGAAGGAAGTCTCCATTGTGACCCACAGTTGGGGGGTGCAGTCCATGAAGGCGGGAAAGGCATGGCAACAGGAGGCTACTTGCTCTCATCTACATGGGTCAGGTACAGAGACAGATGGCTTAGGACACTCAGCCTGCTTTCTCCTTTCCCTCTTTATTTAACCCTGCACTCCAGCGAATGGAATGGTTTCACTACACCCAGTTGGGCCTTCCTTCCCTAGATAATCAAGCTCTTTCTCACACATCCAGAGTTGTATCTCTCAGGTGAGTCTCAATCCGGTCCAGTGGACCATAAAGATTAACCATGACAATGGGCATCAGGTAGGTTCATGTGAGAATTAAATACCAATAAAATATTTGTCCATAATGGGTTTTAATTCTACAAGGAGGAGATGGACAATAATATTACTAACAAAGAAAACCTTTCTTACTTTCTCTTTAGATTTTTAGTTTTTCAAGACAGAATTTCTCTGTGTAGCTTTGAAGCCTGTCCTGGAACTCACTCTGTAGATCAGGCTGGCCACAAACTCAGAGAGATCCACCTGCCTCTGCCTCCCAAGTGATGGGATTAAAGGTGTGCGCCACCACTGCCAGCCAAAGAAAATCTTAAGAAGTGAATATGATTTGGGGAAAAGCAGAGCAGGTAAGGAGAGCTGGAATAGGAAGGTGTTCTAAATAGGACTGTTGACTGTATGAGCTTCAATTCGCAGCTTAAAGCTGGCCTGTCTTCCATATTTGTGAAGTTTGTCTTCAAAGAACCCAGGCTTGGGAGTGTGGTGGAACAGGGGGTCTTTTGAGAGAAAACTCTTGGAGATCAAATGCCTTGAGGTTGAAAGCTGTTTGCTGTGAAGAAGAGAAGGCAGAAAAGCTGGCAAGGAACTGGGGCCTTGGTCAGTACAGCACAGGGAACACTTGCAGCCAAGGCTGGCTGCTTCTGGGCTCTGTAGAGCAAACATGTCCCTAGCAGCTAGTACAGGCACAGTGACCGTGAACCAAAACCCTTGGGGGATCTTAGCTAAAGAGAGCCTGCAGTGAGAGGCTTGGCTCCCACCTGTCCCCTCAATGGGACCACGTCAGTCTTTCTCTAAGTAGAATTTGCTCTTATCTGGGCAGACTGAGGGAACAGCCAGGAGTGGGAAGAATTTGAAAATGCATAAGTACAAACAATTTTGCTGCGAGGCTTTCAGAGAGTCTTTTCTGAGTTTTAAGGACCACTGTTTAAATGACTCTAGAAAGAGCCATGAGATGTCTTTTTGAGACACACGCTCTAAAGTTAAGGTATAGTCTAACCCTTACAGCTCTACTTACTGAAAAGCCGTATGCCAATTCCAACACCCATCTTCAGCTTTTTTCCTGATACCATTGTGATGCTTTTTCATTCTGTGATTGTGTCCCTCCCTAATCTTAGATTGTAAGTTCCCTAAGATCAGGGGCATTCTTGACTGTATGAGAAATGCTAAAAGCATCATTATGTAATGAAGATTCAAGTAGTTATTCAATAAATATTTATTGAACATCTACTAAGTGGCATATTTTGTTCTCAGTGCTTGGGAACAAAACATGTTCTTTGTTCATAGAGTTCATATGTCTAGTAGAGCCAATACTAATCATAGTACAATGTTGAGCAGGAACTCTCAATCTGTACTGTTATTCCTACTAACTTAGTATTTATATCAAACTTTTCTATGTCTTGAGACATAATGTATTTAAAGAAAAATATACCCTTTTGGTGCACAGTTCTATGCATTTCTATGCAAAATGTACATAGTCATGTACTATCATCACAAGAATGGCTTCTTTAGCACAGGGACATTTGGACTGCTCCTAGAGTGGCGAGATTGTGGATAAACTACTATAAATGTTTACATACAGATTTTTAAAGGAGCTTAAATATCCAGGGGTTTGAGATTGCTAGGTACAATGATAAACTATAAAAATTTAGTTGGAAGACTTTTGATGACCGTTTCTATTTCTTTAGCAGTTATAGGTCTATTTAATTTGCTTATCTGGTCTTGATTTAATTTTGGTTAGTGATATTTATCCAGAAAGTTGTCCATTTCCTTTAAGCTTTCTAATTTTGTGGAGTACAGGTTTTCAAAATATGACCTGATGATCCTCTGTATTTCCTCCATGTCTGTTGTTATGTCCCTCTTTTCATTTCTGATTTTGTTAATTTGGATATTCTTTCTCTGCTTTTTGGTTAGTTTGAATAAAGGCTGTCTATTTTATTGATTTTCTCAAAAAACCAACTCTTTGTCTAATTGATTCTTTGTATTGTTTTCTTTGTTTCTATTTTGTTGATTTCAGCTCTCAATTTGATTATTTTCTGCCATCTAGTTCTCTTGGGTGAGTTTGCTTCTTTTTGTTCTAAAGTTTTCAAATGATCTGTTACTAGTGTGAGATTTTTCCAGCTTCTTTATGTAGGCATTTATTGCCATGAACTTTCCTCTTAAGACTGCTTTCACTGGGTCCCATAAATTTGGATATGTTGTGTGGTCATTTTCATTGAATTTTAGGAAGTTTTTAATTTCTCTTATTATTTCTTCCTTGACCCATTGATGACTCAGGTGAGCATTGCTTAATTTCCATGTGTTTCTGGGATTTCTGGAATTACTGTTGCTGTTGAATTCTAATTTTGAGCCATGGTGATCCGATAAGATACATGGGGTTATTCCATTTTTTTTGTATCTGTTGAGGTTTGTTTTGTTACTGAGTATGTGGTCAATTTTTGAGAAGGTTCCATGAGCTACTGAGAAGAAGGTATATTCTTTTATGTTTGAATGGAATATTCTATAAATGTCTGTTAAGTCCATTTGAGTCATAAT
The DNA here is from genome assembly GCA_004026605.1 of Ondatra zibethicus. Classification (NCBI taxonomy): domain Eukaryota; kingdom Metazoa; phylum Chordata; class Mammalia; order Rodentia; family Cricetidae; genus Ondatra; species Ondatra zibethicus. Next base: position 11,819 of record PVIU01023167.1, on the reverse strand, counting down.
ATCTGTTAGCGCCCTTATTTCTCTGTTATTTTTTTGTCTTGGCAGACCTGTACAGTGGTGAGAATGAGGTGTTGAAGTCTCCCACTATTAGTGTGTGGGATTTAATGTGTGGTTTAAGCTTTAGAAGTGTTTCTTTTACATATGAGGGTGCCCTTGTGTTTGGAGCATAGATGTTCAGTATTGAGATTTCCTCTTGATGGATTTTTCTTGTGACTAATATGAAATGTCCTTCTTTGCCTCTTTTGATTGATTTTAGTTTGAAGTCTATTTTGTTAGATATTAGGATAGCTACACCAGCTTGTTTTTAGGTCCATTTGATTGGAAAATTTTTTTCAACCCTTTACTCTGAGGCAATGTTTGTCTTTGAGGTTGAGCTGTGTTTTTTGTATGTAGCAGAAGGATGGATTCTGTTTTCATATCCAATCTGTTAACCTGTGTCTTTTTATAGGTGAGTTGAGTCCATTTATATTAAGGGATATTAATGACCAGTGATAAATGGGACCTCCTGAAACTGAAAAGCTTCTGTAAAGCAAAGGACACAGTCAACAAGACAAAACGACAGCCTACAGAATGGGAAAAGATCTTCGCCAAGCTCACATCAGACAGAGGTCTGATCTCCAAAATATACAAAGAACTCAAGAAATTGGTCATCAAAAGAACAAATAATCCAATAAAAATGGAGTACAGACCTAAACAGAGAACTCTCAAAAGAGGAATCTAAAATGGCTGAAAGACACTTAAGGAAATGCTCAACATCCTTAGTTATCAGAGAAATGCAAATCAAAACAACTCTGAGATTCCATCTTACACCTGTAAGAATGGCCAAGATCAAAAACACTGATGACAGCTTATGCTGGAGAGGTTGTGGGGGAAAGGGAACACTCCTGCATTGCTGGTAGGAGTTCAAGCTGGTACAGCCCCTTTGGATATCAGTATGGCAGTTTCTCAGAAAGTTAGGAAACAACCTTCCTCAAGACCCAGCAATACTACTTTTGAGTATATATCCAAAGGATGCTCAATCATGCCACAAGGACACGTGCTCAACTATGTACATAACAGCATTGTTTGTCATAGCCAGAACCTGGAAACAACCTAAATGCCCCTCGACCAAAGAATGGATAAGGAAATTGTGGTACATTTACACAATGGAGTACTACACATCAGGAAAAAATGATATCTTGAAATTTGCAGGCAATTGGGTGGAGCTAGAAAACATCATATTGAGTGAGGTAACCCAGACCCAGAAATACAAGTATCGTATGTACTCACTCATAAATGGTTTTTAAACATAAAGCAAAGAAAACCAGCCTACAAATCACAATCCCAGAGAACCTAGACAACAATGAGGACCCTAAAAGAGACATACATGGATCTAATCTACATGGGAAGTACAAAGACAAGATCTTTTGTTTTGTTTTGATTTTGAGACAGGACATTGCTATATATCTCAGGTTGGTTTCAAGTTCATTATCCACCTGACTTAGTTTCCCAACTCCTGAAAATATAGACACGTGCCACCAGAGTTGGCTCTGAACACTATTTCTTTTCATTGTTGTTGTTATTGGTGGTGGTGGTTTTTTGAATACAGGGTTTCACCTGTGTAGAATGGAACTTGATATGTAGCTCAAGCTAGCCTGAAATTTTAATCAATCCCCCTGCTTCCTGAATGCTAGGATTATCTATGTACCATGATGACTAGCCTTAACAACATTTCTTGGTGAATATTTTTCCATTATTTTGATGAGGTCCAATTTTTACATTTTATAAACTTTTCTACCATGGTTTACACTTTGTCCTATCTGAACAAGCTTTGTATAAGCTAAGGTCACCATCTGTTCAAGAACTTTATTTTTCTGTTCAATTTTACCTTTGCATCCTGTCAAAATGAGCTTAATATGCTTATTTCTTTCTGGCCTTCATTCTGTTCCGTCGATTCATATGTCAGTCATGTCGCCTCCTCACCCAGTTTACAGTAGCATTGTAGGAAGTCGGGAAATTTGATTGTTTGAGTCATCCAGTTCTGTTCTTTTAAAATATGGGTGCTTCTTCAAAATTCCCATTGCATAATTGATCGTATATTTTATTTTTGTCTTGTACTGTTTAGTTGATGAAAATACCTTGGAAATTTTACATAAACAATCGTACTGTCTGTGAACACCGGATGCTTTCTTTTTGCATCCCAACATAAAGGTGTTGGGTCTTTTCCTTCCCTGGTTGCACTGCCTAAGCTCCCCCATTCACTCTACAGGATGATGGTGACTAGCAGTGTTGACTGTGGGCATCCTTGCTTTGTTCCCAGTCTTGGGGAGGGGAAGCATTCATTCTGGGCCTGGAATAGTGGGTGTGGCTTGACTGAGTCCCTGGGCTCAGCATCTCTCCCAAGGCTGTAATCTACATTCTGGCTAGAGGTACTGCATACAGTCAGTCATAGCACACCTTTACCGAGGAAGTCTCTGCTTTTCGTGCTTTTCTGCTTCCTTGCTGATGGGATTGTTCTTCCCAGGCCTCTGGACTGAGGGCTTCGGTTTCTTGCTGCCCAGTGTTAAACAAATGCCCCTCTCTATTCCTTACCATGTGAACCTCCTTATGGGAGTCTCCCAACATGTCAGCTGGCTTCCAGCAGAACAAGCTAAGAAGAAAGACAGGGTGGGGATTTGATGACAAAGTTAGAATTAAGCCCACCAATCTTCTCATAACAATCTTGCTATCATGTTCATTTTAATTATGATACTATGTTGTTTGTACATTTGTACTTAAATATTTTGTTCATGCTTATTTACTTATTTATGCATAAGTATAGTAATCTTTAGTTGTCCTTGTTCTTTTAACGCTACTAAAAAGGAGGCATGCTATATGCTGTCCCAAGAGACAACAGATGGATTTTTAAAAAGACTTCTTTTTAAATATGTGTGTGTGCGTGTGTGTATGCGCATGTGTGACATGTATATGGTCATGTGAGTGCAGGTACCCCCAGAGGCCAGAAGCATCTGGGACTCCTGAAGATGGAACTACAGTTGATTGTGAGTCCCCTGCTACAAATGCTTGGGGTCCTCTGCAAGAGCAGTGTGCAGTTTTGACCACTGAGTCACCTCTCCTACCTCATATGTGGACTTCTTATGATTCTGTTTTTGTTTCGTGATGATGAAGATGGCAGCTGGGACACTGCACGCTAAGCAAATGCTCTAATGCTGGCCTGTCCCTCATGTAAGCTCCAGAGGAGTTATTTTGATGAAAGATACTATTACTACTAGCAGGCTTCTAATTATCATTCCTTTCCTTCGTAGTTTATGCCCTGTTTAAGAAATGTTTCCCTGACGCAAACTAAAAAGAGACACAGTCTTATGTCATTTTTTATGCTTTGCCTTTGGTTTTTCTTCAAATTATTTTTGAAGTAATCAAGTTCATAAAAAGGGGAAAAAAACTCCATCTAGTATAAAGTCCCTTTACTCTATTTTTATGAAATATTTTTAAATTTTATGTGTATGTATATTTTCCCTCATGCATATCTGTGCACTGTGTGTGCCTGGTTCCCTCAGAAGCCAAAAGAAGGCATCACATCTCTTGGAATTAGAGTTACAGACGGCTGTGAACATTCAAACACTAAAATAAGGAAACTAAAAAGGTGTGCTTACAGAATGGACAGGGTGGGTTGGACCCAGTAGAATTCCTAGCCTGCTTCTCCTGTTCAGTTGTTTCTTTTGAAGACAGAGGATAGTTCTCTTGCATTTCTGCCATATTCAATTTCAATTTACTCCATCTCAGCCATGTGAGTTTTCTCTGACATGGTTGCAGAAGAAGCAGAGCTAGGTGTGTGAACTGAAAGAGTCAGATCTGCTCAGTGGCCTCCGCCCTTTGTCCTATCAATGTGCTCAGTGGCCCCTGCTGAATATCCTCTCTGGACTCTATGAAGCTCCTCTGAATGATTTTTCCCATTCCATAGCACAATAGTCTAAACTATGGCATAGACATTGTTATGATGATATAATCTTAGTTCTCATTCAGATTTCTCAAGATTTTCCAGGCATACTTCTTTTTGTTTGGGGTTTTGATAAGATTTAGCTACGGAGTTCTGGCTGGCCTAGTACTTGTTATTTAACCTGCCTTTGTCTCACATGTGCTGATTAAAGATCTACACCACCAAGCTGACTCACATGAAATTTTTTTTGTATTGTTTTTTGAAATTACGTCATCAGGTATTTCATTACGATTAACCGAGTTTACCCTTCACTGAGTCCAGTGACCCCCGGGAGGGTCGGGGCCCACTTCTCTTCCTGGAACCCCCTGATTTGTATTGGAAATTTGGTTCCAATCTGATTGTCAAGTACCATTCCAAATATGGTGTAATTTTTATTAGAAATGCATTTATTCTGATTCACTTTGTAATTTTGATGTTAGAATTTTCACTGAACATTCGTAATTATTATAATTATAACTGCACTAATGTAAGAGTTAAGTAAACTAAAATACACAAATACCCCAAGCCTGCTGATAATATCACTTGTCAATATTTACAATCACAATATAAAATATATGCAACAGAAACCATAGAGCAACAGATCTTTTGGTTAGCAGAAAATGGTAACAAGAGCAACGTGGGAAGATATTAGACTACTCACATGAGAAGAAGCAATAAAGCCAGGCATGGAGGTGCGCACCAGCAGTCCCAGCACCTGATCAGAATTTCAAGGTCATCTTCAGCTGCATACCTAATTTGAGGTAATTCTGGACTATGGGAAATATTATCTCAAAATAAAAGCAAACAAAAATAGTAATAAGTTAAAAAAACTCATAAACAATAAAAGGCCAACATTACTAGCAAACGCAAACATTTAAGTAAGATGGTTCTCACCTGTAAGTCTGGCAAATATTTATTAGGGAAAAACATCTGCCTCAGAAGAGATGGTTGTGAATGCACATGCTCATAAGACATTTGCCTGAGCGTTCTGGTCTGCTTCTGGACCTTCGTTCTAAGGAAGTCATTAGCCTAGCAAGCCTCACTTTCCTAGGCTGCAAAATGAGGGGAACAGTGCCTCCTGGTGTAGCTATCAGCGCCAATGAGACCATTCCCTGATGAGGCTTTGGGGAAATTGAAAAAAAAAAAGCAGCAGCTGACATCCAGGCCTTGACAAGTGCAGGCCTCCTGAACCAATATGCCACCTGGCTAACATCTCTGCTGAGTACCCTGTATGGCAGTCCTGAGACCATATAAAGTCCTGAGCAAATCTGTCTATGGTGGGTATTGTCTATCACTATCCTCTAGAAATGACCTAAATGTGCAATAGCATGTGTATTGTCTGTCATATTTTTTTTTAAAACAAAGTCTTCTGTATCCCAGGCTGGCCTCAAACTTGCTAGTGATCATCCTGCCTCAGTCTCACAAATGCTGGGATTACAAGCATGAGCCACCATGTATGATTTTCAATTCTCATTTAAAAAATTATTAAATGATATTGGGAAATTCTCAGCATCAAGATTTTAAAAATCAAAATCCAAACTGGATAATTTTGTAAAAGCACAGTACATTTGCAGACATATAGGCCTATGTGTGTGTGTCTGTGTGTATGTATTGTGTACGTAACAGCTGACAATGGTTTGCATTGCTTTTTTTAAGGAACTAGTCCCCTGGATGCAAGAAAATGGGAGAAATGTTTCTTAGTATATAACGTATTGATTGAAATTAAACAGTACAAAGCAAGCCTGACCAACAGGTAACAGAGAGCTTTCGACATAAAAACAGCTGGATTGAAATCTCATCAACTTGCTGTGTGACCTTGACAAGATACCTAACTTCTCTGTGCTTCTGGATTCCACTTTGTGAAATGAGCAGAATACAGATCTCCCCCATCTCTGGAGTTACTCTGCATAGAGTGCTACGACAGAGTAAGCCTGTGGTGAGGTCTGTTGGCTCTAGGAAGCATTGTCCTATCTATCACCTGTGGCAAATTCTCTATTGCAAGCACGTGGGGGCTCAGATGTGGAGTCTTGGGGCAGGACAGGCTAAGTTAGCAGGTGAGGTGGTCTGCAGACCTCATCCCTGAGTTCAAGGTCCAGTCGGACTGCAGTCTTTTGTCTCATTGGCAGTAAAAACTGCAATTTTCCCATCTCTCTATCTCAGACATGAGGATAATGGGCCCACTGCCCTCCTTCCTAGGGCCCACAGTCTCTGCGAGGCTCAAATGAGATAATGGCAGGGACCTAATTGTGTGAAGCCCGGGTGATTAGTCTCTGAAAGGCCCACTGAATATGTTTGCATAAAACCTCCTGCAATTTTGTACTCAAAGGACGTTCTTTTCTTATCATCTTTCTCCTCTCCCCCTGCCCCAGTTATGCAGCTCCAAAGCCTTTAATACCCAGTCACAAGGCTTTGCAATTCTCCCCAGCAAGCAGGTGCAGGTTCTGTCTCTTTTTCCTTTAGTCTCATTTCTTAAGACCAAATGTGTGCCTTGTTCATCTTTTTTTTTTTGCACTCTAGCCCCCCCCATCCTGGCAGTATTCCGTGGTAATACCCCTCCAAGTCATGTATCTTGTGCCCCTTCCCCAGATACATGCCACTGTCCCTAGGCTGCCTGGAGGAGGAACAGAGGGAAGAGGTATGACAGTGCCTAGCATGGAGTGCCACCCCAAGACAATGAGTACCCACACCAACAGGAACAGCAGCCCAGAAACCCACCAGCACAACTCCATGCCTTTACTCTGGTTTCACTGGCTTATTTGATCCCTTGCATGACACCGTTGAATCTCTTTAAAGAAATTCTCTATAAATAGATTCTTTGGAGGACTGCTTTTGTAGTAAAATCATGGGACAGACAGTAGATGCTTCTTTGCTCAGGGGAATCTGGTATTTACACTGGGCCTCATGTCTGGCCTTGTCCCTATGTAAAAAGAGGGGTTTGAGTATCATAAAACAGAAAGGCAGCCCATCCCCACATCCCCAGGAGCTAAGAGAGAAATAAGAACTAAGGGCTATGGGGCATCTGGGAGGGACACAAACTGTTTTTGGGCTATCCACACTCTCTTTTAAATTACATTACATTTTGTGTATGTGTGCATGCATGTGCGCACGTGTGTGTGTGTGTGTGTGTGTGTGTGTGTGTGTGTGTGGTGTTATGTATGTCATACACATGGGGAGGTCAAGAGACAACTTCTACCCCCCCTCCACCAAGTGAGTTCAGGGGCTTGAACTCAGGTAGTGCTGCTTTACCCCCTAAGTCATCTCTCCATCTCAAGGCTTTCATTTCGTGAGTAATAGAAAGAGAGCCTGCCCCCAAACTATCACCAGGCTATTAGACTCACCTACACTGACCCCAGCAATTTCCTAAGGTCTTTAACAGTGGTGTGAGATTCTAACTTGGCAGAAATTAAACTCATAAAACTCTGCTCCTTTTGTGGAACTTGGGTCTCCACGTTGGGCACACTGAGCACCTGTTGATAGAGCAAGCACCACACTTTTTATTAAGCAAACACTTTGAATGCTTCCCATAAGCAACGACTGTTCTAGATACCTTACAGCCCTGAGTTCCCCCATTGAATGCAAGTAATCCTGATATACATAATGCAAGGTCATGCCTTTTCCTGGCTAAAAATTGTAGTACAGTGACATGTTTGAAGCCTGGGCAGGACTTAAGGATCGGAGTGACAGCTATAAAGTGGCCAATGTGCCAGTGTTACACTTAGAAGTCCAGTAAGCCAGGGCCCTCCTAGCAACAATGCGTGAAGTCCCCAAGGTGCAATCTGAAGGATGTAGCATTAAAAACCCTGACACAACACTGGCTTTAAGATGCTTAGCGGCACACAAGGCAGTGTACTTCTGTCTGTTCAAGAGTCCCAAACAAAAACAATGGCCCCTCTGACAATGTCTCCTCTGACTTAAATATGCTGAGGCTTTGCTTTTATGTTTATTGTCTAAATTTTGAAAATCTTATATGCATGGATTTTATGATGGGGAAATAAGGTTTATTGTCTTGGTAAGGAAAAGACAAAAGAAAAGGGGAGAGGAGAGGACAGGAGAGAAGAGGACAGGAGAGGATAGGGCAAATCAAGATTAGGAGTCACTGGCTTCACTGGGTCTGAGGTCACTAACTCCCTGCATTTCTCTTCCCTGAGTTTCCTTGTTCCTATCTGAAAAAGAAGGAAGGCTGACTGGACCATCTTAGGCAAGCTTCAGGTAGCTGTCATTAGAGAACAGGTCATATGAGTGGAGAAAAGGCAAGTTACCCTAAAGCTATGTCCAGGGGCTGGGTAAGAGTTCAAAAAGTTGAGCATGATGGTACATACTTTTAATCACAGTAAAGGAAGGAAAATTTCTGATTCTGAGACCAGCCTGTTCTTACAAAGTAAGTTCCAGAACAGCCAGGGCTACACAGAAAAATCCTAACTCAAAAAAAAAAAAAAAAAAAAAAAAAAACCTGAGAACCCAGTAGTCAGCTCAGTAGTCACTGTAGTCCCATAATGGCTTTCTTAGACTAGAGAGGCCCACAGCCCTGTAGTTGCTCAGTCCATGAGACTGGGCTCCTCAGCAAACCTAGATCTTACACCAACAACCTGGAGGGGCCTGGAGAGCCTCTGGTCCTTAGTTCTGGATGGAAACCTGGAAACGCTGGTTCTGTTATCAGAAAAGGAATCACCACCACCAGCAGCAGCAGCAGAGTAAATCAACTTGGTAGCAAAGGGGAAGGCCAAGCAAGCAAAGGGAGATAATCTTCCTTCAGCCATGCTCTTTTGAAAATCTGTGCTAATGTCAGACAGTATTGCCCACATCAGGTTGGTTCTTCCTATATTATTTAAGGCAATCGGAATAGTTCTTCAGTTGAGTCACCCAGCTCAAGTGAATCTAACTTATGACAAATTGACATTACAAAAACAACTACCATAATTCACCCCTTGTTAACCTGACACACAAACACATCACTTTAAGCAACATAACCTTGTGCAGGCACAGACACTTACATATAAACAATACATAAATCTTAAAAAATATAACCTTTCCCTTAAGTCTCATGTTTATTTCATAATATAAAATATAGTCCTCTTTAACAAGTCTCCTGAATCCTTAAAAAGCCTGTCTGTAGACCAGATGAATTAGCATGCTACTGGAGTTAGAGCCATAGCCTGATCCCTGAGGGCGCTAACAAGTCAGGGTCAGTTAGTGGGCTCCAATAGTCAATTAAAAACCCAGTAGTGAGGAGTGGAGAAGGGGAATGGTTTAGTTTTTCAGTGTGGTGATGTGATGTTGGGAACAGGAACAATGACAACACAAGTTTGTCTTAGGGTCCAGACTCAAGGTTTAGGCTTAAACAGAAAAAGAAGAATACAAAATTAAGCAATCCTGGTCAAGGGGTAGTCCCTTCGTCATCCACCCATCATTGCCTCGACTCCAGACTCTTCTGCAAAGTGGCCAGACAAGTTAAAAGTGTGCAAAACGTCTTTCTGAGAGACAAGCTCCTCCTCTGGCTGTCATCCCACTTCTGACCTTTTTCTTCTCCCAGTCTGAGATTCCTGGGGCAAATTCCAATTCCTTGGGGGGACTATTGTCTCAATAGTCTGATAGCCAAAGAGAGGGGTACAAGTGTCTCTCTGTAGAATATCCTCAGACCCTTCCAGGTGTTTGCAAATATGACTGAAATAGCCACATGGCTCAGTACATATTGACTCTAGCAACTCAGTTCAGTCCCTATGAAACCCTCTATGGCGTTGTCTACAGAAACTGCTGGAAAGCATACTTTTAAAAAACAGGCAGATCTATATGAAATGACATGAAAAACATCCATGACATATTGTTTAGTGAGAAAAGCAAGACATGGCACAGTGTATATAGTGTGATCCTGTTTATATGAAACCATACATAAATGTGTTTATATATGCACACGAGAGTCTGGAAATATACATGCAACCTGCTTGCAGCTGAACTCTCTGGGGAGGGGAGTGATGAGAGGGAAAACCTTTAGACACACACTTCTGTCTGGTTTGAATTTTTGTAATAAGCCTGTATTACTCTTGTAATTTAAAAACTCCAAGGAACTAAATGAATAGAGGCAAAAGAAGGGCAGACAGATAATTTTATGTTGAAATGAAAATAAAATATAAGCTAAGGAGGAAAAAAAGAAATGTCACGCAGCTACGGATAATGCAGGCTCCTCCGAGATAACCACTGTTGATGTTTTGTTATAAAGCCTAATTTGCTTCTGCTGTGTAATAGCCACATAATTTTATTCACAAAAGATGAGTTCTATTGTACATACAATTTTTTATAATGTGCTTTTCATACCTAATAATATGGCATGAACATCTTCCCTAGTCTTAGGCCTCCCATAATTTTAAAATGATTACAGACTTATTTAGCTTGTTCCTTTTTATTCATGTATTACAAAGCAAGACTACTATGAGGTGTAAAACAGTTACATTTTTGCAGGCATTATGTCCTTAGGCTGAATTCATAAAAGTGGCATTACCATGTTGTGGCTAAGGTGACATTAATCACCTTCCCAAAATGGCCTTGATGCTTTTTCCCTCTCCAGCACTATCGGAGGGGGCCTGCTCAATGCACCATGGAGTTAATTCTACTCTGAAATTTTGCTCCTTTGGTAACAGAAAAATACAGTGTCTATGTGGTTTTACTTATCATAACCTTGATTGTTTCTAAGGCTGAACACTTTGTGGTGTTTCTCAGTAATCTGTCTTTGGTGAGTTACTTATTCATGTATTTTTCCAATCCTACCACTGAGGTGTTTGTCTCTTCCTATATATATACTGAGGGCGTTGATCACTGTCTTTGGTGAGTGCAGATTTTCCAGCTTGCTTGTTATGCCACTCTGGCTTGTAACTTTACTTATGACTTTTTTAATGCACAAGTTTTAAAAGCAGATTTTTTCTGTGTTTGGTGCAGCATTTAGAATACTGTCCCTTCTAGTGTAACTCTGTACTCTTTGATACATGTGAATGTCATTAGTGTGCATGGTGCCTTTTTTGAAAATATCTAGCTAACTACCCCAGCACTCACACTGATGGTCCCTCCACTTGGATTCACTTGGGAATGTTGTTATGTTTATCTCATCTAATGAACAACTCTGTTTCTCAGGGACTTACTCTCCTCCTTCTACCACTCAGTTAAGACTAGAGGGTTGGAGGTAACTTTTCAAGTCACAGTGTTCTTATGTGCGTGTGACTGGAGGCAGGAATGCACTACCAGACATCCATGATAAATTCTTTTTTTTAATTTTTTATTTTTCCATTCAAAAGTTGACCCTTCCTCCCCTTCTCCCATTCCCCTCCCACTCCCCCACTAAGTCTCTTCCCTCCCCCTCCATCCTTAAGAGAGGGCAGGGCACCCTGCCCTGTGGGAAGTCCAAGGTCCTTCCCCCTCCATCCAGGCCTAGGAAGGTGTGCACCCAAATAGACTAGGTTCCCAAAAAGCCAATACATGCAGAAGAGACAGGTCCCAGTGCCATTATCGATGGCTTCTCAGTCCGTCCCCATTGGCAGCCACATTTAGAGAGTCCAGTTTGATCACCTGCTCGTTCAGTCCCAGTCCAGCTGGATTTGGTGTGCTCCCATTAGATCAGGCACACTGTCTCAGTGGGTGGACCAGCCCCTCGCGGTCCTGACTTCCTTGCTCATCTTCTCCCTCCTTCTGCTCTTCAACTGGACCTTGGGAGCTCAGTCCATTGCTCTGATGTGGATGTGGGTCTCTGTCTTATCTCCATCAATCGGGCGAAATTTCTATGGTGATATTCAAGATATTCATCAGTGTGACTATGGGACAAGGCCAATTCAGGCACCCTCTCCTCTGCTGCCCAAGGACCTAGCTGGGGACATCCCCGTGG
>PVIU01023166.1:0-27956 GCA_004026605.1 Ondatra zibethicus | reverse complement strand
CACACACACACACAGACACACACACACACACACACACACACACACACCACTTCACTTCACTCTACTCTTCACAAGCTCCATCCAGATAAGCTCAGTTGGCTCCACGACCCTAGAAGCCCGTCTTGGGGCAAGGCTAGGCTTTCATCCTCACAGTCTTCCACCTGCACAGAAAGAAAAACTGCCCTCCCAGCTGACCAGTTACAGCTGGAGAACTCTGATTACCCTGGTGTAGGACAAGTTCCGAGTCCAGCATTTAGGGTGAAGGCTAGCCTTCAGCAGCCCTGTTGGGAACTGTGTATGGAAGGTTCCCAAAGAAGTAGCATACCCTCTGAGGCAGGTAAGACAATAGAGATTTATTTAGCCTTCCTGTTGTTAAGTTTTGTATTTTTGCAAACTCCAAAAGTTTTAGAATCTTGTTCTTTAATCCATAGGTCAGGGATGTAATGTGGACACTTGTAATCTCAATACAACATCTCTCAGCCATGAACTTATCTAAACCATCCACAGACATGTTAAGTTCTGGCTAGGCTAACTTAAGAGCAGGAAAGATGGCGCCCAGTTAAAAGAGCATTTGCTGCTCTTCTAGAGGACCTGAATTCAGTTCCCAGTGCCCACATTGAACAGCTCACAACCACCTGTAACTCCAACTCCAGGGGATCCATTACCCTCTTCTGGCTTCTGTGACTCTGCGGGTATACATGTACACACACACACACTTAAAGAAAATTAACTGAGGGGAATGGCTACTCTTGTGCAACACTTTGGGTGGGGCCCTGATTCCATTGGGCTTCAAGTTTCAAGAAGTGATTTCTAATTCTAGTGTTCTAGGTTACAGTGAGCAAGGACACATTAGATGGAGCCGTAGCTTCACAATTTGGGTCCTATTACCTCCCAAATTCTGTATTTCTCAAAAGCGTTAATGAAAACTTTGACTCACCCTAAAATGAAGTTCTTCTGTCATCCAATAGTTCGGTGTTCTCAAAACCTTTTCCAGTCTTGAAACACAGCCAGCAAACATCTTGCAGCATTGATTTTTGTCATTAAGTAAACCTGCCCCCTTTTAAGAAGAGTAATTCCACCTCCCTATTGCCACCTCTACTCATTAACAGCCATGGTGGCTACCAGGGAGTGAGAAAAAGAACAGCCATAGTGGTCAGAAAGATAGAGTCCCTCAAATTTGTTATTTGAGACGGGGTCATGCTATGTTGCATAGTCTAGCCTTGAGCTTGATCCTTCTGTCTTAGCCGCCTGAGTGCCGGGATTACAGGTATGTGCCGTCACGTCAGCTCCATGAGCTTTTAGTTCATTTTTTCTTCATAAACTTTTTCTAAAGGAGGGTTAATGTCTATAGCTGGCCATCCCTTGAGGGAGAAAACAAGAGTGACAGAAATGCTTGTCTTTAAATAAAAAAATCTCAATTCCATAGCAGAGAAAGAAGTTATTTGATTTTAGCAAATAGGTAAGTGTTCATGTCATGCTCAGCACGGCGCTTTATCTAGAATGCATTTGCTGGGAAGGGACACCCCCAGCTTTACAGTGTGGAAAGTCCAAGGTTCTAATTAACCTGACCTGTCTTTTCTTCACTTCCATAAGCCCACAGAGAGACTGTGCTTACTGGAGATAGACTGGGTGAGCCACTCTGTGGATGGGAGACCTTGTAGGCCACAACTAAGGACCAAGAAAATGGTAAAGACAGAGCTTGGGAGCAGGGTGGAAGGCAACGTTGGAGACTTGACTGGAGCATCAATTGTCCCTGGAAATCTACTACAGTTTCTGGCAATCTTGTCTTATCTTTGGTTACACCAGTTTCCCTGATTTTTATCTGGTCTTTCTTCTCTTTGCGGATTTCCCATGTGTAATGAGCAAGAAGGCAGTAATTGTTTCCTATGAGGTCCTGCAAGTTTCTGCTTGCTCTGGGAGCGGGGTCTCCTTGGGTGTCCCAGCTCCCATGCAGGCTTGCGGGATGCGGGTAACTGCTTTCTCCAGGGCTCTAAGCATCACTTTTCCCCCAGACCTGTGACAGAGAGGTGGCTGCAGAATGTCCCCATAAATAGCATCAATTTCTTCACCTTCTGGTGCTTCAGCCTGTCCTCTTGAGACACAATCCAGCTGGCTGGGCGTGAATGTGATTTATGCCAACTGAGTCTCGGCAAGCATTTTCATCAAAGTTGGAGGCAGAGATTTTTGCCTACTGGAATATCATTAGTAACTGAACTTTTTAATTTACTTATTTTTATTTTTTGGTGTGTGTAGTTTAAGGGTTGTGAGTTGTACTCTGGGCTCTGTATGCAGCAGAACAGAGTTCTGATTTCTTGTTATTTTTCCTTCATTGGAAAATGTCTTTGACTCTGGGTATACTTTGTTATATGTGGGCAAGAGAGCAAACACTTGGGACCATTTGAATTTGCTGCTAGAATCTAGGGCCAGTCTTTGGCAAACTTATAAAATAAATATAAGATACAACTGAAGTTGTAATCTAGTTGCCTTGAATCCTAACAGGAAAAGTCACATATAAAAAAAAATCCAGCTCCACTCCTACAAAAGCATTAAAAACTAAGGGCGGTGAACATTCACTGTAGTTATGTTCGAGATATCAAGAAGGAAGCTCTGGGGCCATTGAGATGACTCAGTGGGTAAAGCCACCTTGCCTAGCTATGCCAGCCGTTTTAAAGAGCACAATCCTATGACATTCAGTATACTCAGACTACTCTACCGAGTTCTATAAATTTTACCATCACAACAGGAGAACATACGTAGCATTGTCCCTTTATCTCCGGTTTCATTTTCAATAGTTTCAGTTACCATCGTGAAGCAAGATATAAAAATATGAGATGGAAAATTCTAGAAATAAGCAATTCACATGTTTTAAATCGCATGCCATCCTGAGAAATATGATGGAATCCTACAGTGTCCTGCTCTGCCCAGTGTGGAACATGAAATATCCTTTGCCCAGTCTCCACGTTGTATATGCTGCCTACCTAGGAGTTAGCTGATGGCCGTCTGGGTTAGCAGATCCACTGTTACAGTATTAAGGTATTTGGATCCAATTAACTTTTATTTTATTTAGTAGTGGTCTCAGAGCATGAGAGTAGGGACACTGGCATAATACGTTAGTGAGAGAGGACAAAACAAAGAACCATCCAAAGCCTAGTCTGGGGAGATGGCTCAGTGGATAAAGCACTTGCCACACAAACAAGAGAACCAGAGTTCAGATCCCCAGGACCCTTGTAAGAGCTGGGTACAGCGGTAAACATCTGTAACCCTAGTGTTGGAAGAGGCTGAGACAGGGATCCTGGAGCTTATCTATGGTTTTGGACACCTACCAGGAGTCTTAGGATCTGTTTTTCAAGAACAAGGAGGACTAACCACTGAACTGTCAATCTCAAGGCCCCACTGAACCTGGTTTTGTTTGTAATTACTTGGTTAAATTCTAATGGATAACTAGGATGAGCACTGTCACTTGACAGTAATCTAGTCCGCCCTGCCCCACCCCACCCCTGGAGCCGAGGACCGAACCCAGGACCTTGTGCTTGCTAGGCAAGTGCTCTTCTACTGAGCTAAATCCCCAAACCACACATTTTTGCCCCCATCCATGCCCTGCAATCTAGTCTCCTCTGAGGCTTTCCTACGTAGAACTTCACTCCTTTTCCAGACAATGGCCAGCCAAGCCAATGATCTACTTTAGAAATAGCTCTTCTTGCCCCAGCCGCATAAGTAGCCCGTGGCAACCAAACCCTTCTCCTTTCAGTATCTTCCCTCGTTCTGTGCGCTCTACCTGCAGTCTACTCTTGGGGCTCTGGCTCCTATGCAGTTCATTAAATCCTCTCTGGGGTCAGAGGACTTAGAGGAATGCTGTCTTCAAAGCCAACAACCAGCATTTCTTCATCAGAGGCAGCTGTGACTACTTGCAAGCACCAGTCAAGATCCAGCCTGTTGATGCCTGGCATGGAGCCTTGGAAGGAGGGCCAGAAGGGTCATGAGATCCTCACCTGAAATTCCTGACTCCCCGCGGCTTCTCCTGCTCAGGTGGAGATAATTCTGCCACAGCTGTGTGTGGTCTCATAGTCTCAAAGAGGCTGGGTGTATTTTAAGTACCTGAAAGAGAGACTCCATCTATCCAGCTTTAGGGAAGTCATTATCCACACAGGGCTGAGACTTGGTGTATTGCCATTTTAAGGTCACCATGGACATTATTAGTAACTACTCACCCATGCTCTGTAATTAAGCCCAATAAACTTATTGTTTTACCAAGCTAGACATAGGTGGGTTCTTATTAGAGGGTAAGTAGCTGTTTGTTCACACTTCCCCATTGAAAGGTCACACACAACAACACCGCATCCCTAGATATCAGCAGTCACATTCTCAAGCCCCTTGGAGTATTTGCTGTCCCCTACCCCCACTAGACAGGGTTTCTCTGTAGCTTTGGAGCCTGTCCTGGAACTCGCTCTGTAGACTAGGCTGGTCTCAAACTCACAGAGATCTGCCTGTCTCTGCCTCCCGAGTGTGGGCTTAAAGGCACGCTCCACCACCGCCTGGCCTTGCTTTTTTTTTTTAAATAATATTTTTAGATTTATGTGCGTATTTTGCCTACTTGTATGTATGTGCATCGTGTGCTTGCTTGTTGCCCTTGGAGGTCAGAAGAAGGTGTCAAATTTCTTGGAGCAATAATTATAGAGTTGTGAGCGCCATGTGGGTGCTAGGAATTGAACCCTAAGAGTAACAAGTGCTTGGACTGCTGAGCCCATCTCTCCAGCTCATTTCCTTTTTCTTTTTTTCAACATAGTATTTTTATTGATTCTTTGGGAATTTCATATCATACACCCTGGTCACACTCATTTCCCGGTCCTTCCACGTTCACCCCCCTCTCTTGTGATCCCCCCATAGAAAAATAATAATAATAAAAAAGTCCAATTTGTATTATCCATGTACATGCCGCAGCATAGTCAACCTCTCAGTGGCCTGCCCCTTAAGTAGAACTGAGTCCTTCCTCCTGCGCCCCTGCCAGCAGCCATCAATTGTGAAGAGCTACACTTTGGCATCCTTACCATACTTTTAAACACTTCTCTCCAATGGCGTCTCAGTTGCCTTTTTTTTTTTATGGAAGAAAAACTTTAGAATGCTGGAGCTCTTTCCTAATGGTGGCTTTAGGCACTAGACAGATGGAGCAAGGAAAGGGTGCTTTTTGGAAACAAAGGATCCTGTCCTGTTTACTCTTAACCTTGAGCAATGCATATGCTTAAAAAAAAAAAAGTGGTGTTTGAAGTTTCCAGAGAAAGGTGACAAACATGATCCTAGGTGCCAGCTATTTAATCTCATAGAACCTGTACTCTCTCCTGAAAAATGAGACTAATTCGGCCCTCCAAGGATTGTGTTTCGGCAAGTTGCAGCCCCAAGAAACTAGTTCTGCTGTAGAATGTATCCAGCACAAAGATAATGGCTGGCTGGGACGTGGCTCTGATAGCGTACTTGCCTGGTATGCACAAGATTTGGCACTGCCCAAAAGAAGATAAAAAATAAGCAAAATTTGTTTCACTTGACTTGGAAAACCCCACAAAACTATGAATATCTAGAGGTCCAAATTATCCCTGAAGAGAAAGTTGCACAGGAAAAACAAACAAACAAACAAACAAACAAACAAACAAATATCCCAGAAGAAACCAAACTATGGCAAGGCGTGTGTGTGTGTGTGTGTGTGTGTGTTAGCTTTTCATTGCTGTGCAAACAACTGAGGTTAAATCAGCCTAAACAGAGGAATGTCTTGTTTTTGTCTTATTAAGTCAGCCTAAACAACAGAGGAATGTCTCATTTGTGGCTCACAATTTCAGTTCCTGGTTGACTGGCCCCTTGCGCTGGGCCAGCGGTGGTGCAGCAGGGGCCTCTGTCAGCTCTTTATTTATTGTAGGTCATAAATAGCATCCCATGTGTTAAGGCTTGGTCACCAGACAGAAGCACTGCTGGTAACTGACAGAACCTTTGGGAGGAGGGATTCAGTGGAACAAAGCTAGGTTACTGAGGCCTTATCCTTGAAGGGGAAATGGGAACACTGGTCTCTTCTGCTCTTGTTCCCTACTAGCAAAGAGCTGACAGAGGCCCCTGCTGCACCACCGCTGGCCCAGAGCAAGGGGCCAGAATGTTGGACATCAACAGATTATACACAGATAAGAACAATCGAAGCGGCCGAATTCAAGACACTGCAATCATTAAGTGCCATCTGTTGCGGCTTGTCCCACCATCACCTCTGGCTCTGAAAGTCAAGTGTCCTGTTTTCTGTGTTGCCCCAGAAACCAGATTTCTGCCTTCTCCATTCCACCCCAGCTAGAATTAGCCACAGCCTATGCTTCACTGTGTCCCCAGCTCCCAATGTCAACTCTGTCACAGGTTCATCTGCTTGGCCAGAAGTAGGCTAATCAGCCCTGGGCATGCAAGGCAAACCTGACCTTTTCAGCCTGAGGAGTGACAGAAGAGGGGGAGTGTTGCCTCAGTGGGGGTGGGGCCCAGATACTGAACAGCCAAGAACAGGACACTTGTTTCCTTTCAAACTGTGGCAATTATCAAGATAAACTGGATGAAGTGTAGATTGCAAACTAAATTGCCATGCAGGCCCTGGCTGTTAGCATTTGTTCTTACCATTGCTAACTTCACTGCAAGGCTCACTTCTTCGGTCCTGCGCTCAGTCACCCTAACTTCCAATCCAGGCAAGGCATCCTGGTAGATGGTACGTGAAAAAGGTGCTCTGCAGGTCGGTGTTTACAGGTGGTCTCCTCAGATTCTGTTCCCTGATGTCTCCTTGCCACAACCTTGATTTCCGTTGTGGATCCAGGTGGCTTGTGGGAATTAGACACCATCCCTGAGGCCCTCAAAGGTTACAGGTGTCTTCCCCTTGGTCACAGTGATTGGTTCATGGGTAGCCTGAGTGAAACCAGATATTTGGCTGTGCCAAGGGCATGATCTGTTTTTCTTGCCAGGTATGAGTGAGAAGACACGTGGCATTGGGAGCTCCCTGCAGCCTTCTTGGAATCACGTGGGGAGCCAAACTTGGAATAAAGTAAGTACTGTAGAAGGCAGGCCAAGAGGTGAAAACAAACTGGGTGCTTGGATAAAGCAGTGCCTGGAACCAGATTTCTCCTTTGGACTTCTCAGTTATATGAGCCAATAAATTCCATTTATTATTTGAGCAAGACTGAGTCAGGCTTTCTAATACGTACAACTGAAAGTATCTGAAACCTGCTTGCTTCCCTGCCCGTCTTTTTTTTTTTAATATTTATTTATTTATTATGTATACAATATTCTGTCTGCATGTATGCCTGCAGGCCAGAAGAGGGCACCAGACCTCATTACAGATGGTTGTGAGCCACCATGTGGTTGCTGGGAATTGAACTCAGGACCTTTGGAAGAGCAGGCAATGCTCTTAACCACTGAGCCATCTCTCCAGCCCCTCCCTGCCTGTCTTACAGAAACAGGACTGTCTCTCTGTTGTTGGCTCACAGTCTTTTGGAAATAAAGATCAAAATCACTAACCTGGTTTCATGATTCAGTACCAATGACCTACACCCTAGACACTAGTTCTAACATGTGGCGCACGACACCCGGCTATGCTCTATGCTCCACCATACAATTCGTGAACCGGGCAAGGGGCTGGAGATTGAAACACACAAAGACTCACAGACAGAGACACAGGTCATCCTTGAAACAGAAATGCCCCAAGAATGCCCCGTTTATTGTGTCCAGGGGCAGCTTATATAGGGATAGCCATGCCCCAGCCAAATGCACCAGAAACCATTCCCCTGCCATCAGGAACTCCTGAGGGTCTCATGCTCAGAGCAGCTGTAGGCACTCAGATCAGGGGAAAACAAGTTGTTTACAAGAAATTCAGGATCTGGGGGTTCACAGCTCCCAACGCTAACAGACATTTAAATAGGATTGGGAGTATAGCTCAGTGGCAGGGCATTTTGCCTAGCCCACTCACGGCCTTGGCTTCCATCTCCAGCACTGGAAAGAAAAAACACCTTTTAAATAGAATAGTCCTACCTATGGTTCTATTCTAGTGGTTTCAAGACCAGCCTGAGCTACAGTGTGAGATCTCGTCTCAAAACAAAACAAAACAAAGGAAGAAACAGAATAGACCTATTTAACCAAAACCAAATCTGCAACTCAATAAACAAATTTCATTTCCCTTTGGCATAGAAGGAAGAAGAATCAAAGAAACTAAGAATTCTGTAAAGTAAAAAAGCTACAGAAGCATAACATCACTAAAATATAAAACAAAACAAATTCCAGTTTTTAATTTTTTACACGTATGAGTGTTTTGCCTGCATGTATATAACATGTCCATGCACATGCCTGGTGCCAGTGGAGGCCAGAAGAGGGTGTTGGGTCATCTGGAACTGGAGTTACAGGCAGCTGTGAGGTGATAGGTGGGTACTAAGAACCAAAGTCAGGTCCTCTGCAAGAACACTCAGCCTGAGCCCTGTCTCCAGGTCTACACGGGGCTGCCTAAATGCAGGTTCCTTAGCAGCGTGACCTGAGACAAGAAGCTCACCTGAGGGATTTGCTGGGGGGAGTGTCATTAGGAGAAACCTATGGAAGTCTAAAGGAAACAAGCTAAAGGAAGAAGCTAAGCAGGGACAAAAGAGCTCTAAGTGCAGTCAGATACCAAAGAAAGCAAGGAGGGGAACTGTAACCTGGGAGAAAAAAAAAGGTAGGTTGAAGGCAAAAGCCACTCTTATCAGACGGGAGAAATCTTCCCACGAAAGGTTCGGATGGAACAAGGAGGTTGGTAAAGACAACAGCTGCAAGAATTGATGGGCCAAAGCTCATCATGAGTTTTCCCTTCATTAACACTTCCCCTTCCGAATTACAATCACTTTATTTTCCAACTTGTAACATACCAGCAAGTACATGAAAATTCTAGCTGCGCTGCATGGCTTCTGTCAGCTCCCCCGCTTCTTTAAGCTCATGGGCCTCTGGAGTCCTGAGTTCATTCTTCAGGTTTCTTCCTCTGCAGGCTCTAACCACATACAAGCTCACCTACAGATTGCGTTGCATGCCTTTGTTAGAGATCAGTGAACCTTAGCATTACTCACATGTAGTTCTCACGACATGCATCTCTGTTCTAGGCTTGCTTGTGACTGTCCTTCGCTTTTTCTCACTGTGAGCCACGGACTTATGCAATGTGCTTGTGGAACAAAATGCAATAAAGTCCGTGCCGCCATGACAGGAGCTCCAGAGAGTCTCCACAGATGTGGCAGATGTCTGAAGCTCTGCTGGGTGTCTTGCTATACTCCTACCTGAGCTAGATAGTGGCGACTTAAAGCTAGGACCCTCCAGGGTGCCCTGCCAGCCTGCAGTGCTGCTGTGAGCATTGTTTGAGATGATGCACACAAGAGCGCACATAAACATCTGGGGATGGTACTTTTTATTATTAAAATTTTTCATTTATGTAACATACCAAGCACACTTTCCCCTCCCTCCTCTCCTTCTGTTCCCTCCCCCCACCTCCCATCTACCTGCCCCTTTCTCTTCTCCTCCATTTTGAAAGGGGCAGGCCTCCCATGGCCGTCAACAAAGCATGGCATATCAAGTTGAGGCAGGACCAAGCTCTTCCCCCTGCAGCAAAGCTGGTTGAGGTATCCAGGGATGGAGAATAGGTTTCCAAAAGCCAGCTCAAGCACCAGGGACAGGCCCTGATCCCACTGCTAGGGGCCCCACAAACAAACCAAGCTACACAACTGTCACCCACATGCAGAAGGCCTAGGTTGGCCCATGCAGGCTCCCTAGCTGTCGGTCCAGAGTCCGTGAGCTCCCAGGAACTCAGGTCAGTTCTCTATGGGGTCAAGAGGATGTTAATACACAGACTATGACTGACATGATATTTTTCTTTCCTATCCCAAATTTGCCTTCAGACAGGTTGTTACTTATCGAACTACTTATCGAGTTTGAGGCCAATCTGGGCTACATGATACCCTGTCTCATAAAACAAAAACAAAAGAAAATTCACCAGTAGTCTCTGCATTGCTAAACTCAATGACTGAGTCATGGTTGAACCTGGCCCTGAGTAACATTTAACACGATCCCTTTTTTCTCCTTCAAATACATTGTTTCCCCAATCCCTCTCCCTCCCATCTTTCCTCTTCCTTCATTTCGTCCCCCTTCCTTTTTTTCTTTTTCTTTTCTGAGACAGGCAAGCTCTCTATCCTTCTGCCTTACCTCCCAGACATCCATGACCACACCTGACAATGGCTTTCAAAAACTCCTGTTCTCTTGACCTTTCACCTACTTACTGACCACCCAGAGGCTTTTCCTCTTTCATTTTTCTGTTTCCCACCTGCACACATCAAAAGGCCCCAGGGGGACAGGACCCAGTGTTCACATCTCTGTTTCCGGCTCTCTTCCTTCTTTCTCGTTCCTATGGTGATCCTGCCTTCCTGTTTAAATGTCTCCTACCCTGGACTCAGATGGAGATCCTCTGCCCAGACCTAGGACCTCAGATCTACATATCCGACTGCCTGTTTTACCCCTTGGATGTCTAGTAGGCATCTCTATAAGTCCTCTTCAACTATTTCTCCACAATCCTGCTCTTTCTACAAACCTTCCTCTTCCAGTAAACAGTAGCTCTCTCTTTATTGTTAGCTGAGCACTTAAATCCTGGACTTAGCATCAATTCTTCTTGTTCCGTCACACTAATCCATCAGTGAATTTTATCATTCTACTTTGAAGATATATTTAGAATACTTCTACTTCTCAGCAGCTCGACTTCTACCATGACCTGTTCCAAGTCATCCGCTGGCAGGGACCCTGCAGAAAAGGAGGAAGTGAGCTAAACACTGGCATTCATTTCTGCTTCGTGACTACAGTGATGACCGCTTCGCTCACACACTTGTCTCCATGCCGTCCCACCATGACAGACTGTATTCCGCTTACAACATCAACCCAAATAATCCAAATAATTTTTTTCTTCAACTGCTTCTGTCAAACGTGTCACAGCGGGGAGAAGAATAACTAATATGCTGTCTGAAACCCGTTTATTTTGAATATTCACTTTCCATCTGTTCATATTCATGCCTCTTGTATTATATAAGCTCTACCAATGGAAGGGATTGCGTCTCGAGGTGATGGTGATTAAATTCAGGGCCTCATGCATACATTGCTAGGTAAGCACTCAGCCAATAAGCTACAACCCTAGTCCAAGTATTTTGCTTATTGCTGTTAATTATGTCTGGTATATCACATATATTATGCATTTAAATATGCATAATCAATATTTATTGAATAGATGAATATAGTGTCTCACATTTAAGTTGAGAATTCTTAGATTGCGGCTTTGAGCTGTAAAGAGATTCTTTTGCATTCAGATGGGCCTCAGTGCTTCCTTCAGTGCCTCGGCTGTGCGAGCTCAGAGATCATCCAGCCTGTTCAACCTACTGGAAGACAGACTTCTGGGATGCTGCTTCAGAAGTTGTCTCTACTGCCTCCAAGTCATGGTCAGCCCTCTGAGACCTGGTCTTCCACACACACACACACACACACACACACACACACACACACGTCTGGAGCTCAGAAGTTAGAGGCGAGAAGAATAGGAGTTCAAGGCCATTCTCAGCCATGTAGTTAGTTGGAGGCCAGCCTGGACTGCAGGAGACTGTCTCAAAAGGAAGAGCATACACATGACAGGCACGCCCACTCTGGATTTCACACAGGTACTTCAGATCTGAAAGGTCTCCAGTCTATGACCCAATTCCTTTCCCTCATTCCAAGCTCTACCCACTTAGCTTCCTTTCTTCTGAAGTCTTTCTTTCTAATAACGGCAAAGCCACCAATTGGTCACCCTCACTGGTTGTCATCTCTTTTTTCCTTCCTTCCTTAATTCTCATCCAGGCAGTTGTTAAACCTTGTAAACCCGACAACCTAAATATCCTCCAAATCCCCCTCTCCTTCTTATGTTTTGTTAATTTTAAGTGTATGAGTGTTTTGCCTACATGTATGTCATAAGGACACTTGTGTGCCTGGTGTCTGGGGAGGTCAGAAGAGGGCATCGAATCCCCTGGAACTGAAGTTGTGGGTGATTGTGAGCTACCTTGTAGGTACTGAGAACAGACTTGTGTCTTCTACAAGAACAGCAAGTACTCTTGGTTGCTAAGTCATCTCTCCAGCCCACTCTTTTTAAAATCAATTGTATGTGCATAGTAGTTATATACACCATACACATGCAGTGCTGTTGGAGTCCAGAAGAGGGAGTCTGATTCCCTGAAACTGAATTAAAGACAATTGTGAGTCACTGGGTTGGTACTGGGAATTAAATCTGGGTCCTCTGAAAGAGCAACCATCTCTCCAGCTCCAAATCCTTTTGTCTTTCTGAATTTAGCAGAATCAGCTCTTGTTTAAATGGAGCTTTTATGCCCACTCCACACACTGGGCACGTTCTTGCTAAAGCACAGGTGTTGTCTATACCACCCTCACATAGAGCTCTGTAACTCTTCCATTTGATGTGGAATTAAAGAAACTTTTCTAGGCATGACATTCTAGATCGTTCATTATTTGACCATCCTACCTTGTGGTTTTGCCTTTTACTGCTTCTCCCAATGTGCCTTCAATGTGCCTTCTGTTCTTCGTGTTGTTCCCTGCATACCTTGCTGGTCCCTCTCCCTGGAGTGCTTTTCTTCATCTTTTTTTTCTGTTTGAGAATTTTTTATTACTATTAAAAACAACACTAGGCATATGGCTTATTGGTACAGCATTTGTCTAGTATGCACAAAGCCGTGGGTTCAGTCCCCAGAGCATGCATGTACACATGTGTGCACACATACAGAGTGATGACTTGTTATATATTGTACATGTAAATCATCTCATTTGATTTTCTTTTTTTCATTTGATTTTCATAAAAATAAAAGAACTTACTCAAAATGAAGAATCTAGAAAATGATTGTTGGAGGATAGAATCTCAGTACTGACATTAAAATCAATGGACTAACCACATGATGGAGGCTTTCTCTGACTCTTCATAAATGTTTTTTCTTTAGGGTTCCAAAAGCAAGCATTTGCTTTTAAGTTCATGACATTGAGGCAATGTTTGTAACAGAGGTAAAACACCCTGATTTTTGAAACCAGATTTCTAGAACTTGCACCTCACTGTCTTCATCTTTGAAATGGAAATAATTCCTACCTCCTTGTACTGCGAGTCCACCAGGGTTGTTGCAAAGTACGTGTTATTAGCTGGCCCTGATGACATGTTCTTGTCATTTGTTGTTATGTCTGTGCTGGTCGGTCCTTCAGTAGATTCTGCTTCTGAGAGAGGAGATATCTTCCCTATTAATCTCCCAATCCTCTTGTGCCCACAAAGCAGAACTTTCCTTAGCTTGTGTGCTCCATAAATGACTGTCACATTAAGTTTCTAAAAGTGTAGCTGTTATACCAGACAATGAGACATTTACAAATGCATGATTATATGGTTTTAATTATCTATAAATCTTTTGAAGAAACTGGATATTGACTAAGGCTGGCTATCCACTGTCATCTATTCTGTTTTTTAAAAATCCAGATTACTACTCAGCTACTGTAAATGGGAAGCCAGTTTTTTAAAACCTTTTAAAGCTTTCCCCAAGTTTCCTTATTTGTGAGCCAATGCTTTTGTGGGAGGTGAAGTAGGAAAGGGACACCTGTCCCAAGCTCCTAGAGTACTGGAACAGAGGGCGGTATTCAGCTGTGGGTAACTACAAAGCCAGCCCTCCACCCTACTATTCCACTTCACTGAGCAGTGGGTGACCTGGTCTGCAGCTTTGGGTTTCATGACAGACCAAGCTGTACTTGAAAAGAAGAAAGCTCCAGCCTTTTCAGAGCCCAGAAGTGTACCGTGGGAGGCCTAAGGTTGCCAGGGAGGGCACTGACTCAAGTTACGTACTATTATTTCCCTGACACTTGTGGTTCGGCCACCCTTCCTAGGTGAAGCTGCTCTGCCAGGGTGAGGGGCAGTCAAAGAAGCCTGGATATGGTAAGAGAGGGAAGCATGTGAATAGAGGTTAATGTGTCCCCTGGGCTCCTCCAACTTGGGCGATTGCAGAAATGCACAGTGTAATGATTAAGCATCCCCAGGGGAGAAGAGGGTCTCTGCATGCTGTCGGGGCTCTATTTCTGATGAGCTACAGGTGTTGTGCATGATGCAATCAGTGTACGTGGGACATGGAGAAGTGTTCCCAGAACCTGAATGATAGACAGTGTGTTGTGTAGCAACGTCCTCCAAGATTAAACCCTTCCATCTTGGAGGAAATCTTATTAAGATGCAGAACGTCAAAAGGAGAGGAGAAACTTTCCATTCCGCCAGTAAACACTTCAGTGGTTTCAGGAAGGCCCTGAAACTGACCAGATTCAGTAGACCCCTCCCTCCCTAAGCATGTAAGCCATAAAGACAGCTGAGAGAAACTCTTCAGACCTGCTGAGCTGCCTCGAGGAGGCTCAAAGCAACTGAAAGAGACAAATACTCCCTGCAAGTTGTATGGTGCCCTCCAGTTTTCCAGTTTATGAACCATCACTCATACTGGGTAGACTTTTGGTGGTGCAACTGTTGTTTTTGAGTCATTTCTGCTCCTGTAAGTAACCCTTCAGCCATATTCCTATAGCCTCAATAAAATTCATTAGTTCATCATGTTGTACTTTGGTGGTGTCCTTGCTTTGATCTATCTTTGATTCCATATTTGGGGTGAGCAGACATTTGTTCATCTGTCTGTAGGAATAGTGTTACACAATACTTTTGTTACCATGGCAAAGTATTAGTTCTGTTTGGAGCCAGCCTACCATCCTCTCTGGGTTGGCAGAACCTGTCCCATTTCACTCCTAAAGTCATTTGCATCCATTTCATTTTTTCCACTTTCACCAGCTCTGCCCTTGTTCAAGTCCTCATCATCTTCTTGGATTATGTGCTTCTTGTTGATCTCTCAGCCTCAGCCTCATAAGATTGTCTCTTCCATTCTCCAAGTTACTGCCAGATGGGGATTTTTTAAATTAGCTTCAAACCCATCCTTTGCTCTCCATGGATTTCTGGACCAAATGTAGTTCCCAGCTCCTGGTTTGCAGGGTCCTTCCATTTTGGCCCTACATATTGTATTTGTTGTTACCTCCACATCTGGGATCCTCTTCACTAGTAATCTGGACCTACAAACAATTCTAGAACACACAGTCTGTCCTCTCAAACTTTGCAACCTTCTGTTTTCGCTTCTCCTTCTACCCAGAATTCTTTGCTTCTCTTAGCTTCTTTCTTGACTTCCTGTTTTCCTCCTACTCAGGCTGAATGAGTTTTTCCTCAGGAATGCCCCCACAGATGTACCACAACATTTATTACAAACTGCACTGAGTCTCTAACTAGGTAGAGCTATGCACTGTTTCCCAGAAGCCAGCACACACTAGTTACTCAATAAATATTTGGTAATCAGTGAATTCCACTGGTCTTGTGAAGAGTCAGTTATAGTTCAGAAAAGAGATCTTGAAATATCCATCACTGAAAACAGGGAATAATGATAATAATAGTAGTAGAGTAGTAATAATAGCTATCACAGTTATGTTGCTAGATGGTTTAGAAATTCATTCTTGATAACAGGATTATAAAACTTCAAACTTCTTCAAGCTAAAGTGATTAACGCCTATTTAGAAGGATAGGTTGTTCTGGATTTACCCAAACACCAGATTGGGGAAATTACCCTTGCTGAGCAGTTATTTCTAGAAATGCTAAGTCTATCTCTTAAAGACAGCATTCCAAAATTACAGTTAGAGCTGTACAGAGGTGATCCAGATGCTCCTACTTGAAAGAAGTGTGCAAGGAGGGAAGGATTACTATAAAATGGTATCTCCTCTATGAGGGCCAAGCCCTGCACACACAGACCAGTGGCGGTCCAACACTTGCGGGTGTCCAATGAAACAGACGGCATTACCGCAGGGGGAGCCTACTAGTTTCCACTTCAGAAAGGAGTCATCCAGCCACGCGGCAAATCAGAAATGGAATGAATTTATGCTTCCTGAGGTGTCTCAGGTGTCTCATTCTCTTCAATGGCACGCCGGCAGGTGGTGGGCTGAAGCCCAAGCAGGAGGGGGTAAAAGGTGCAAAGGAGCAGGGACTAAGGAGGCCTTTGATTCTTCAACGTAGGTTCTGCCTAACTTACTAATTTTCTCAGGAGTCTTTTGCATTTTTGGAACCGTTTAATTCTTTCGATTATCGGCTCGAAAGCGTTAAAGTGTAGCTGAGAAACGCTGCAACAAAGAAGGGGGCTAGTAAAAGCTCTCAGAGAAAGGGGGGTAAGAATTTTAGGGAAGAAGCCATAAAGAAGAGACTGAGCGAAAAGACAAGCCCAAGAGCAGATGTAGAAGAGGAAATAAAAAGGAGGAGAAGACAGAGAAGAGAACCTTACTGAAAGAAGAGAAAGTGACTCAAGTCCCTAAGGAATGGAGTGGCGAAGGCACGCCCAGAGGGAAATCGATCACTTTAAGGAAAGCCCCGCCCCCTAGCCTGACGTCCAGACATTTCGGGCCACGATTGGCTGAGGCCGGAGGGCGGGATGGGGTTGCTAGGCGCGGATGGGATCCGGCGGGCCGCCGCCGCCCGGAGTGCGGAGCCGCTGGAGCGGAGCGGTGTTAGCGGAGCTGCTGGAAGATGGCGAGCGGCCGGGATGAGCGGGCGCCCCAGAGGCTGGGACGCCTGCGGCGGCGGCTGCTGTCGCCACCGCTGCTGTTGCTGCCGCTGCTGCTGCTCCTGAGGAGCTCGGCGCAGGCCGCGCACATCAAGAAGGCTGAGGCGACCACGACGACCGTCGCCGGCTCCGAGGCGGCCGAGGGCCAGTTCGACCACTACTACCACGAAGCAGCGCTGGGCGAGGCTCTGGAGGCGGCGGCGGCCGCGGGGCCGCCCGGCCTGGCCCGTCTCTTCAGCATCGGCAGCTCGGTGGAGGGTCGGCCGCTGTGGGTGCTGCGCCTCACGGCGGGTCTGGGGCCGCCGCCCACCGCCACCGCCGCCGCCTCCGCCGCGGGGCTGGACGCCGCGGGGCCACTGCTGCCTGGCCGGCCGCAGGTGAAGCTGGTGGGCAACATGCACGGCGACGAGACGGTGTCGCGCCAGGTGCTGGTCTACCTGGCCCGTGAGCTGGCGTCGGGCTACCGCCGTGGGGACCCGCGCTTGGTCCGCCTGCTCAACACCACCGACGTGTATTTGCTGCCCAGCCTGAACCCTGATGGCTTCGAGCGCTCCCGCGAGGGCGACTGCGGCCTCGGCGACAGCGGCCCACCCGGGACCAGCGGCCGCTACAATAGCCGAGGCCGCGACCTCAACCGCAGCTTCCCGGACCAGTTCAGCACCGGCAAGCCCCCTTCCTTGGATGAGGTGCCGGAGGTGCGCGCCCTCATCGACTGGATCCGCAAGAACAAGTGAGTGTTGCCTGACCCTGCTCTCGCACCCACGTGAGTGTTCAAGGGCAGGAGGCTGATTCTGGCACCCAGTAGGCGCTCAAGCAATGCTTGCCATCCTAAAGGGTGGGGGGCAGTCAGGGTGGAGAGTGACACCCTGTAACTGGAACGGAGGCCGGGCTGCAGTGCGTCCTGGTTTTGCTAATTGTAAAGAAGCCTGCCTGGAGCTGTCATTTGTGCAGGGCATAGCCCGAGGGGAGACTTTCTGTCATTCTGTCCCTAGTTTTAAAGGACCATCGTGTACGAGCGCTGGGTAAGATTTTTAAGGATTCTTAAGTTCATACCTTCTTTATGTAGCTAAGCTGTCAATGTCATCACTAGAAACACTGTGGCAAGCACTTTCTGTGACTGTACTATATCACTTGATGTTGACCACAACCGGGAGACCTAGACACCACGCATATCCTCTAGACACTCACCCATACTCTTGTTTTGAATAAGGGGAAATTGAGGGGCAAACTGGTTAACTAGACTCGGGTAATCCAAGACTGGTTCCTCAGTGCTCCACTCCCAGGGAGACAGAATGTAGTTCCAAAATAGCAAATGACACCCCCAGTACTTCCTCTGATACTGGAAGGGAACAGTTTTCCTGTCTTTACTTCTGATTCTGCTTAGGGGAGAATGGGATCAGGGGGAAGCTCCCACAGGTCGGAACTGCTTCATTTCTGATGCCAGTTTCTCACCTTCTTATTGGGGTAGCACAACTAATAATTTACATTGATCACATTTTAGCCTTGTGTGGGATTTTAAAACTTAAGAACTGGAAGGACCTTCAGAAATCTGTTTGTAACAAGAGCATATTATAAATATATGTGAGCTAAAACTTACGGAAACCGTTCTCCTGACAAAACGTGCGTGAGCTGAAGTTGTAAGGAGCACCTTTGTGGAGAGGTAGAATGTGGTTTGAGTCTTTAGAGATGGATAGGGAGAGGAAGGAGAAATAAAGGAAGATAATACTTACTCCAGCTGGAATCGGCTCTGAGGTGAAGAAGGTGCCTCTTTCTCAAGCATCGGCTTTGCCAGCATAAGGCGTTTGAAGGAGTTAGTTAACGATCTTTGTGTCTTGAGTTGAAGGGTATTTTTTTGTTTTGTTTTTTATTTTTTTATCTTGTTTTTGTTTATTTTGACTGGCAGATGAGGCAAAGGTAAAAATGAACAAAGAAGTTTCTCTGTGAGACTTGGAATCCTTTCTTATGTAGCCCAGGCTGGCCACGAACTGGCTCTGTAGCCAGGTGTGACATGAGCGCCTGATCCTCCTGTTTCTGCTGTAGCTGGGATTACAGGCATGTGCCACCACCCTTGGTTTATACCGTGCCTGTGACTGAACCCAAGGCTTCATGCATGCCAGCAAGCGGCGCATCAGCTGAGCTACATTCTACCCGCCTGAAATATTTTTTTGCAAGATTTCAGTCATATATTATAAGACCTAGAACATTTGTGGGCATTTCGATGATTCCAAATGTTGTAATCCTCCGTCTTCCATTTTACTAGGATTTAGAAGGTCCCTTGTAGATACTTAATTTGTTTAAATGTTCTAGGACGATTTCCTTTCCTTGACCATGTCAGATCTCTGAACAGCTATAGAAATTTGATTTTGATATACTACTGGCATAAGCTATAGTGAGCAGGGCTTTTTATTTTATTTTTTATTGTTGTTTTAAGACAAGGTCTCACTATGTAGCCCTGGCTGTCCTGAAATTCACAGCGTAGACCAGGCTGGCCTCAAACTCACAGAGCTAGCTCCTCTTGCCTCTGCTGGAATTAAAGGTGCTTGTCATTGCCAGCTAGGACTTTTTTGAGAAAATGTGTCAGCTACACTGTTTCCATTGCTTGGGTTTAACATGTCCCAGCATAACTCTTGCAGGGTTTTTGTCTTCGGTTGTGGCTAATATGAAGAATTTCCCTTGGTATAAGTTACTTTGAGGCTATACTGAAAGTCTCAAACCAAACCAAAAAAAAAAAAAAACCAAAAAAACAAAAACAAAACAAAAAATTCACTTTTTGCTTAACTCTTCCAAATTAGTAGTATTATTTAATGATCATGAGTTATGTCATGGTCTTGTAAAAGCTCATGGAGTCACTTGGTAGTTACAGAGTTTTTTGCCTTGTGGCAGTGGTTTGATTACTTTAGTCAATCCCCAATTTTTTTTCCAGATATGTAGCTCTAGTCAAAAAGGAAAATTAAGTCATAAAATTAACTCAAAATATATATTCATTAATGATTAATCAATAGCAAAGGATGTTGACATGTAAATAAAATTAGAAACACAATTAGAGATTGATGAATGGGAGGGATATTAAGAAGAAAAACACAGACATTGTCTATATGAGAAAACTACTTTTTTGTTTGTTTTTTTGAGACAGGGTTTCTCTGTGTAGCCCTGGCTGTCCTGGAACTTGCTCTGTAGAGCAGACTGGCTTTGAACTCACAGAGATTCTCCTGCCTCTGCCTCCTGAGTGCTGGGATTAAAGGCCTGTGCCATCACTGCCTGGCAAGATTCTTATTTTTCATAATGTGTATTTAGCAATTTTTAAAAATCTAATGAAATTGAAGCCAACCATGAGAAATACTTGAGGATTTGAATGGAAATTTTAAGCTATCTTCCAAATAGGATTGGAATTGATACACAAAGCTGCTTTGACAAAGATACTAAAGAGCAGTTTTACAGCTACTGTGAGACCAATTGCTTTGTTTTGAAACTGGCCCCAGAAGAGTGACATTATATTTTAAGGCAATGTAATTAGAATACAGAAAATCAAATTTAATCACTATCAGACACTACTGTTTCCCTGTTATAAAAGTAGTTGAAGCGTCAGGTCCTCTTTATGATATTTCTGAGAAGTGTTGCAAGGAATGTTGAACAAAATGATCTCCCATTTAGTAGAGTGTAAATTAAAAATATATGAAGTGGCATACCCACTTACACAGACTATTCAGAGCCTTTTTGTTGTTGCTCATAATGTATTCTTACTGCCCACAATAGTATTCAGCTCACAGTTAATACTTAAAAAAAATGCTTGTTGTTAAATGAAGTGCCTGACCTGGAAGAGCCTTTTTATAGTTTTTCCAAAGTAAGTAGAGGAAAAAAAAAATACTTGAATTGTTTTAGAAATGCAACCAGAAAGTAAATAGTTAATACGTTAGGTGTGGGGAGGCTAGCTAGTGGAGTTAGAAAGCTGGAGTGTGACCTTCATTGTTGTTTCTGAGTTGCTCTGTCACTCAAGAGGTGGCAGTGGAAGTCAGGGGCAGAAAGAAAGTCTGCATGACAGTTATTCTCTGACCAGGATGCTAGCTAGCTCCAAAGAAATGAACGTTTGTTGAGAAGCTAGCAGGCAGTCACTATGCTCAGTGTTTCATGTGTGCGGTCTCTAGTTGTGACAGTCCTGAGAGGTAGGTAGAATATTCCCATTTTATAGATGAGAAAGAAATTGGGATTTAGAGGCAGTGACTTCTGATCATGTTACTGTTGGACAACAGCTCTGGGAGACATTTGCTCATTCCAGAGTTTGTACTAATGCCACTATACCAAACAGCAGTCTCTGGTGTCTGGAAGGGAGCTAATGAGAATTATAGTCATTTAAAACTAATCTCCTTTATCATCAGCTGTTATCTTAATCATCACTGGCTAAGTTATCTCTTCTGTTATAGTTTTCATTGTTTGTTCACCTCAGAAATGGTACTGATCATGCCTAAGGTGGCCTTTCAGATTACACAGATGATAATTTTAGTTTTCTGTCAAGCATATAGAGAGAAATGTTTAGACTCTCTAAAGGTCAGTTTATTTCAACTACAAGTAGGCAGGCGCAGGAAAATTCTAGTTAGAATGCAAAGAGAAAAAATTTAATGTCAGTTTTAGTAATGGTTTGAACTGTTACATAAAGGAAAGATGAATGACTGGAATGTATGCCTTTACTTTTAGTTTTCTCCACAAAAGGAGCTCTTGTGATTTTTCTCTATCTATAAATTGGACCATGTGAGTGGTTCATTTAGACATAGAAATGAGGCTGTGGTCATAGCTCAGTGTTAGTGCATGTGGCTATCATGAGCATGGAGTTTGATTCCAAGAGCCCACCTCTGCCCCAAGTAGAAACATTTTTTTTAATAGATGCAGCCTTGTCTGTTTGTCAGTTTTTTATTCGGTGGCCCAGTCAGTAGCCTTGGTGTAGCAGAGGCGGCTCTGCGGGGCTGGATTGGTTTGCTATGAAAGAAGCTCACTGTATCATGCTCTTTCTTCCTTTCTTTCTTTCTTTTGTTCGTTAGTTCGTTCTTTCTTTCTTTCTTTCTTTCTTTCTTTCTTTCTTTCTTTCTTTCTTTCTGTTTTTCCTGAATCTCTTCAACTTTGAAAATATTAATTTGGTATAAGGATTTTATGAAATTGGAATCAGATAAAATACATTGTGTTTTAAATTAGATGCCTTATTCTAAAATTTTTCTTTGGGCAGTAAGTATACAAAGCATGATGTTATTAACTTATCTCTTGTATTTATCAGGTATTTATTATATTAGCCACTTCTCTGAAACTGAAACATTGTGAAACATAAGTTTGAGATTACACTATATGGAATTGTCAGTTTTGAAGTTAGAGGGAAAAAGGTTGAATTCTGGCAAGTTCCTGAAGGTCAATCTAATTAATGAGCTTGAAATTCCTCATGCAAGAAGACACTTCCTAAAACATTGGTTAATGCTGTATTATTCAGGAACATGTTCAGTAATAAAAAACTCTGTAAAGTACTTGTGTAAAGTGGAAAGCACTTGAAATGTTACAGCAGCTTTATTTGTTTGTTTGTTTGTTTATTGGTTGGTTGCTGGAGATCAAACCCAGGGCTTATGCATGCTAGGCAAGTATTCAGCCACTAAGTTATATCTTTAGTTCTGAAATTTTAA
Source organism: Ondatra zibethicus (assembly GCA_004026605.1). Taxonomy (NCBI): domain Eukaryota; kingdom Metazoa; phylum Chordata; class Mammalia; order Rodentia; family Cricetidae; genus Ondatra; species Ondatra zibethicus. The sequence goes on along the minus strand of PVIU01023166.1, from coordinate 5,635 downwards.
GTAACTTTTTAATATTTATTTATGGGGGGGATACACATGCCAAGTGTGCATGTGGAGGTCAGAAGACAACTTGCAGGTCTCAATTCTCTACTTCCACTATTGTGGGTCCTGGAGATTAAGTGAAGGGCACAAAGCTTGGTGGCAGGCATTCACTGAGCTGTCTTGCTAACACCAAAATAGGTATTTATTTCATTTGTGGACCTGGATGATGGAGTCAGCATTAACAACATACCTAGTATGTGCCCCAGCCCTGGGTCCATCTTCAGGACGGAGTGAATGAATGAATGAATGAAAAAAAGAGTGAATAAAGGAAAAATTAGTTCATTTCTGAAAGATCCTGTGGAATTTTTAAATGCTTGGTATTTTCTGTATCATTTAAAGGTGATATGTAATTTGATTGTGTTTTCAAAGGTTTGTGCTTTCTGGAAATCTGCATGGTGGCTCAGTGGTAGCAAGCTATCCTTTTGATGATTCTCCCAAGCATGTGGCCACTGGAATCTATAGCAAAACCTCCGATGATGAAGTCTTTAGATACTTGGCAAAAGCTTATGCTTCTAACCACCCTATAATGAAAACCGGTGAACCCCACTGTCCAGGAGATGGAGACGAGACTTTCAAAGATGGCATCACAAACGGTGCACACTGGTATGATGTAGAAGGTATGCAAAGCCCTGAAACTGCTGTATCCTCTCGGTTGTTTTAGCTTTATTGTGTGTATTCTGAATACAAGACAAAACTGTGGCATTCCAATTTTTAAAAAGGTAATTTCTCTGTATTTTTGAGGTTTTCAGAGCTACCGTAAAATCAAAAGATGACTACAGAAACATGTATCTATTCTTCATTTAAGTTCATCCGTTGTTCCTTGTCCCATGTGCTTTACCTCCCCACTTCCATATGCCCACACACACCATCTTTTCCCAGGCCATCCAAAAATAAGCTGCTGACGAAGTATCTCTAAGTTCCTCAGCACTTGTCTTACCAAGCCCAGAGACTTTCTTCTGTCATGCACCATTACCAGAACTGAGAAATCAACAGTCAGTCAGTACTATCATCCACATGCTGTCTATAGTTCGCTTCCCTTCTGGTCCCCAGCCATCCTCTGTACTTTCTTTTTCTCTAAATCCAGAATCTGATCTATGCTTAGCCATTGCATTTGATCTTATAAAGAGTCCAGGCTGGGATTAGCAAGACGGCCCAGTGGATAAAGGCTTCTGCCACCAAGCCTAACACCTTGAGTTAGGTCTTTAGGACCCACATGGTGGAAGGAGAAAACCAACTCCTGAATGTTGTCCCCTAACCTCTACCAAATGCACTGTTGTGTGCATGTATTTACACACACGAATAAATGTAATTGTAATGAAAAAAGTCCAAGTTGCTGTCCTATAAAACATTCCAGTTTTTATGTTTATCACTTTCCATATTATAATTCAACTCCAGTTTCCCAGTAAGATTATTCTATAGACCACAAAATGTGTCAGGAGACATTGAAAGTCAAGTTATGTGTCTAAGTTGTTGGGTTAGAACACTGACCACCAATCTCATCTCTTACATAAAGGCACATTTGCTGTTGTGGGTTAAGAAATTCTGGCTTGCTTTTTAGCATTTATCAGGAAGTTTGCCATTTTGGGTTGTTTTTTTTTTTTCTATTCCCGTGCATGTGGGTGTGTTTTGTTTTTTGTTTTTTGTTTTTTTTTTTTGTGGTGCTGGGAATCAAACTCTAATGGCCCATGTAACCTAGACAAGTACTTTACTACTGAACTACTCATTAGCCCAAGCATTTCAGCTTTTGTTGTTGTTGGTTTTGAGGTAGAGTCTCACGTGACTCAGACTGGCCTTGAATACTTTATCACCTTGCCTTCAATCTTCTAAATACTGAGATTACAAGGTTATACCACAAGTCTGGCCAGTTTTCTAGGTGTAAGACTCCAGTGTTAATGACAACATTCACAGTGTATGTAACCATCACTAACTGTCTATTTTCAAAATACTCCTGTTACTTCAGACATTCTTTGATGATCAGGTAATAATTCCTGTTATTCCCCTCTCCCTAGTTTCAGGAAACCACTAACCTATTTCTATCTCTGTGAATCTGCCTATTGTAGATATTTTACATAACTGAAGCCATAAATATTTGTGCTTTGCATTTAGTGTGCTTCACTTAACATAATGTTCTCCGGGTTCATCCTTCCTTAGCATAGGACAGAACATCATTCCTTTGTGTAGTTATACATATTCTCTCTATATACAATATATGCATGTATGCACAGATATGTAATAGATTGTGTCTATTCATTCTCCTAATGGCACTGAGTCATTCTCCTTCACTGTTGTGAGTGACGCTGTAGTGAACACTGTTGTGTAAGTGAGTGTCTGCATCCTACTTGTCAATTCTTGGTATATAAGGCTAGGAGTGGAATTGCTGGGTTGTGTATTAGTTCTTTATTTAATTTTTAAGAGGACATCAAACTATTTTCCATAATAGCCATACTATTTATTTTCCTAGCAGAACTGTATGAGGCTACTATTTTCCATAGGCTACTATTTTAACAGAATTATTAAAGTCTGGGTAGATGACTCAGTGGATAAAATACTTGTGGAACAAATGTGAGGACTGGAGTTCAGATCTCCAAAACCCCCCAATAACCTAGATGGGTGCCATGGTCCATCTGTAATCTCAGAGCTCCAGAAACATAGAAGGGGATCCCCTGGGCTAGCTAGGCTAGTTGAATTGGGTTCATCAAGAGACCCTTCCTCAGCAAATAAACTGGATTATGATTAAAGAGGACACCTGATGTCAGCCTCTGGTCTCCACACACATGCATGCACACCCACAGTCATATGCACCCATATGCGTGTCCGTCTGCAAGCACATTTGCCTACATGGATGCACATCCCACTCTCTCAGAAAGTTATTAAAGCAAACTTGAATTGTTTGCCTTTCTTTTAAACTCGTGAAAGTGGGGCTCACCAGGTAAGAGCACTTGCTGCTCCTCCAGAGGTTCGATTCCTAGTCCCTACGTGGCAGCTTACAACTTCCCACAACTGTCTGTAACTCCAGTTCCAGAGGATGTGTAGTGTAGTCCTCTTCTGGTCTCCATGTGCATCTGACACTCATGCAGGCAAAAAAACCTATACTCATGAAAGGTAAATACAAAAAAATTAAAAGTCATGAGAGTAGCTATTATCTTAAACTTTTCAGTATACTTTGAATAGTAAAGCATAAACTTAGAATTTTTGATTAAGAACATGCAGAAATGGGTCTAGGAAGTAAGAGTATTTCCTATGAAAGCAAAGGTACCTGAGTTCAAATCCCCAGCACCTACATAAGAGCCCTGCATGGTCATGTGTGCCTTTGACCTAGTCTTGTCAGATAGAGGCAGGCAGATCTTGGAAACTTAACTGAAGAGTGAGAGACCCACTGTGGAGTGCTAGGGAGAAGACACTTGACATCCTCCTCTGTCATCCTCATGCATGTACATGGGTGTGTACACCCTCTCTTCACACAGACAGTGGCATACATCATACCCGCACATAAGTAATATGCAGAAAGAAGCTGGGCATGGTCACACACATGTGATCCCAGCTCTCAGAACACCAAGGCAGCAGGATCACAAGTCTGAGGCTAGCCTGAGCTACAAAGCCAGGCTGTCTAAAAAAATTCTTTAAATAGTAAGCAGAAGGGACAGGTGAACCCATAGGAATGTCATTAGACTCTATGGTGAGATGCTTTGGTGTCCTTGACCTTCCTGTTGGCACTCTCATTGTAAAATATCCCATGACATACCTGTTAACACCTTTATTTAAGCCTTTGGGTTCTTTTTTTTTTTTGTCTTTTGTTTTGTTTTGTTTTGATACAGGGTCTCACTATGTAGCCCTGGCTGTCCTGGAACTCACCAAGTAGACCAGCCTGACCTCAAACTCACAGAGATCCACCTGCTTCTGCCTCCTGAGTGCTGGGATCAAAGTTGTGTGTTGCTACCTGGTTAATTACTTATTTTACTCTTTATGTCCATTTGCATATACTGAAAATGAGTCCTAAGTTTGAGGACTGAATTTCCTCCCTCCCCTGTAAAATTTATCCATATTTTATGTATAATAAGTGCTTAGAAAAAAGTCTTGAAATAGTCAGGAGGTAACCTTTGTCCTCATTAGAGTGATTTTAAAACCACTAACTTTTGATAAGGGGAATACATTAATGTGCAATCCTTACATTTCAGTCTTTAGTAAATATATATATTAAATCTAACTTTATCAACTAGTAGTATTGTGAATTGGTTAAGTTACTTTATGAATGAGATATGATTTAAGTTAATAGGATAAAAGGTAACTTCTCTTTTTTGGGAAAAAATACCTTAAAAGGTTAAAAAATAATTTCTAATTGACCATTGATTGAAAAATATACTAAGGCGTATTGTTTAAAAATACCCATCCTGACTTCAGAGAGAAGTGTACTTTGCTACATAGTCACAGTTTATTTGGTTAAACCATTTATTAAATTTTTCTGTTTCCTCCCACATCTGATGAAGCTAAGCTTTGTTGTTGCCATTGTTCATTGTTTTGGGAGCATCAACTTCACTCTTGTTTTAGCTGAGCAGTCAGATGTGCTGTGTTGTTTCTACAGTAGCTAGATTCTCCTCCTGCCACAGCAACTGCTCCGTAAAGAGAAAGCTGTGCTGGCTCCAGTGGCTTGAACAGGCCAAAATCATCTTGTTTATCTCACGCAAGACTGCAGTGTGATATAAAAACCTGTGACTGGGCATATTTTCAAAGCCGATGACCTGGAATGATTTTACTAATGCTCTATGTGGTATATTTATGAATTCCTGCTCAAAGAAATGTAGATGTTTTAGAGCTGAATGAAGAAGAATGCTAAACAGAAATGTCACACTAGCTCAAAATTGTCGTCTTCTAGAATTACTTCCAGCTGTCATGGGGGCAATGTTCTTTCTATGGGATCCTGTGAAAGTAAAGTGATGGTTAAGTTCCAAGATTACTGTCGGATATAATTGCAAATAGTCTCTGAGTATCCAGTAGGGTTTTTCTGAGGTTCCTATTTGAAGTTCTGGCCAGAACATTGTAAAAAAGTGCACCATTTCAGCTAACCAGGTTGGAACATCTTGAGCAGCTAGTACCCAAAACAGGTTTTATAGTAGCACTATCAGCATCATGTCGTCATATCAACCAGGTGGAGTTGTTGTGGGGCCCCATCTTCTTCCTAGAAACTTCAAAGATTACTGCAGGAAAATTCATTGTTCATAGTGGAAAACTTAAACATTATTTATACAGACATATATTCAATAAAAGGTATGATAGAGACAAAAATATGTATGAAGAAAAGTAAAATTTTTTTCTAAATTCCTTTTTTCTTTCTGTCCCATACCATGGCTCCTGATATGAGACAGAAACTCTGAATTTTTTTTTACCTCTGTTTAAAACATTTTTTTTATTTTTTATTTTTCTCTGCTCCCCTCCCTGCCACACCCCTCCCTCCCTCAACCCTCCCCCAAGGTCCCCATGCTCCCAATTTATTCAGGAGATCTTGTCTTTTTATACTTTCTACTTCCCACGTAGATTATATCTATGTAAGTCTCTCTTAGTGTCCGTATTGTTGTCTCAATTCTCTGGGATTGTGGTT
>PVIU01023165.1:0-27959 GCA_004026605.1 Ondatra zibethicus | reverse complement strand
CTTGATTTAATTTTGGTATATGGTATTTATCTAAAAAACTGTCCATTTCTTTTACATTTTCCAATTTTGTGGCATACAGGCTTTTGTAGTAAGACCTAATGATTCTCTGAATTTCCTCAGTGTCTGTTGTTATGTCCCCCTTTTCATTTCTGATCTTGTTAATATGAGTGTTCTCTCTCCACCTTTTGATTAGTTTGGACAGGGGTTTGTCGATCTTGTTATTTTCTCAAGGAACTAGCTCTTTGTTTCATTGATTCTTTGGATTGTTTTCTGTGTCTCTATTTTGTTGATTTCAGCCCTCAGTTTGATTATTTTCAGTCTTCTACTCCTCCTGGGTGAGTCTGCTTCTTTTTTTCTAGAGATTTCAGGTGTGCTGTTAAGTCACTAATGTGTGCTTTCTACGTTTTCTTTATGTGGGCACTAAGTGCTATGAACTTTCCTCTTAGCACTGCTTTCATAGTGTCCCATAGGTTTGGGTATGTTGTGTCTTTATTTTCGTTGAATTCAAGGAAGACTTTAATTTCTTTATTTCTTCCTTGACACAGGAGTGGTTCAGTAGTTTACTGTTCAGTTTCCATGAGTTTGTAGGCTATCTGGGGGTGGAATTATTGTTAAATTCTAACTTTACTCCATGGTGATCTGATAAGACACAGGCAGTTACTCCAAATTTTTGTATCTGTGCATGTTTGCTTTGTTACCGAATATGTGATCAATTTTCAAGAAGGTTCCATGAGATGCTGAGAAGAAGGTATATTCTTTCCTGTTTAGGTGAAATGTTCTATAGATGTCTATTAAGTCCATTTGATTCATTACATCTGTTAGTTCTCGTATTTCTCTGTTAAGTTTCTGTCTGGTTGACCTGTCCATTGGTGAGAGAGAAGTATTGAAATCTCCTACTATTACTGTGTGGGGTTTGATGTGTGCTTTGAGTTCTAGTAATGTTTCTTTTGTATATGTGAGTGCTTTTATATTAGGGGCATATATATTCAGGATTGAGACTTCATCCTGATGAATTATTCCTGTTAAGAGTATAAAGTGTCCATGTCCATCTCTTCTGATTGATTTTAGTTTGAAGTCGATTTTGTTTGATATTAGTATAGCCACACCTGCTTGTTTCTTATGGCCATTTGATTGAAAAACCTTTTCCCAACCCTTTACTCTGAGGAAGTGTCTGTCTTTGAGGTTGAGGTGTGTTTCTTGTAAACAGCAGAATGTTGGATCCTGTTTTCGTATCCATTCTCTTAACCTGTGCCTTTTTATAGGTGAATTGAGTCCATTGATATTAAGTGATATTAATGACCAGTGGTTGTTAACTCTGGTTATTTTTTGGGGGTGGTAGAGTTTTGTGTTTCCTTTCTTTGAGTTGTGCTGGTGGATAGTTGTCAAATATCTTTGCTATTGTGGGTGTTGTTGGCTTCCTTGGGTTGAGGTTTTCCTTTTAGTATGTTCTGTAAGGCTGGGTTTGTGGATATGAATTGTTTAAATCTGTTTTGTCATGGAATATCTTGTTTTCTCCACCGATGGTGAAAGAAAGCTTTGCTGGGTATAGTAGTCTGGGTTTGCATCCATGGTCTCTTAGTGTCTGCAGCACATCTGTCCAAGACCTTCTAGCTTTCATGGTTTCCATAGAGAAGTCAGGTGTAATTCTGATAGGTCTACCTTAATATGTTACTTGACCTTTTTCCTTTGCAGCTCTTAATATTCTTTCTTTATTCTCTATGTTTTGTGTTTTGATTATTATATGGCAAGGGGATTTTTTTTTGATCCAGTCTATTAGGTGTTCTTTATGCTTCTTGTACCTTCATAGGTATATCCCTCTTTAGGTTGGGAAAGTTTTCTTCTATAATTTTGTTGAATATATTTTCTGGGTCTTTGAGCTGTAAATCTTCTTCTTCTGCCCCTATTATTCTTAGGTTTGGTCTTTTCATGGTGTCCCAGATTTCCTGGATGTTTTGTGTTAAGAATTTGTTGGATTTGTTGTTCTCTTTGATCACTGAGTTTATTTTCTCTATCGTATCTTCAGCATCTGAGATTCTTTCTTCTATCTCTTGTATTCTGTTGGTTATACTTGTCTCTGTAGTTACTGTTCATTTACCCAGATTTTCCATATCCAGCCATCCCTCAGTTTGTGTTTCCTTCATTGCCTCCATTTCAGTTTTCAAGTCTTGAACTGTTTCCATTACCTGTTTGATTGCTTTTTCTTGGTTTTCTAGGGTATCTTTGAGGGATTTATTCATTTCTCCCAACTTCTTGTTAGTCTTCTCTTCCATTTCTTTAAAGGAGTTTTTCATATCCTCTTTAATGTTCTCTATCACTTTCATAACATTACATTTAAAGTCGATTTCTTCTACTTCTTCTGGGTTAGGTTGTTCAAGCCTTCCTTCGCTGGATCCTGGTGTTATCATGTTGCTTTTCAGGTTGTGGGAGGAATTCTTGCATTGGCACCTGCCCATCTCTTCCTTTGAATGTGTTCAGGGGAGTCTCGGCGGCTTGGTCCAACTTTTGTTGTGGCTAACTGTGTTCTTGGGGATTTTTCTTGTTCTGCCCTCTCTTAGGTACCCTCAGCACTAGAATTGGCTCTCAGATCCCCTCTTCCCTGAAGTAGGCTGTGGTGGTGGATCTAAGGACCCCCTCCTGATGGATCTGCTGGTACTGGATCAGGGCCTTGCTGGTCAAGGAACTCGCAGATAAAAGGGCAGGCTTGGTATATGCCAGCTCCGTGGAACAAAGAAACCCCTGCAGCCTTGCACTCACCACTTTGTCCCCAGAGCCTCAGCCCCAAAGCAGGCTGAGTTGGGAAATCCCCTCTGGATGGATCTGCTGGTACTGGATCAGGGCCACTTGCTGGCCAAGGACCTCACAGACAAAAGGGCGGGCTTCCTCATAGGTGGTTTTTAAACATAAAGCAAAGAAAGCCAGCCTACAAACCACAATCCCAGAGAACTTAGACAATAATATGGACACTAAGAGAGACTTACATAGCTATAATCTACATGGGAAGAAGAAAGTAGAAAAAGACAAGATATCCTAAGTAAATTGGGAGCATGGGGACCTTAGGGGAGGATTGAAGGGGGGGAGGGGAGAGGCAGGGAGGGGATCAGAGAAAAATGTGGAGTTCAATAAATATCAATTTATATATATATATGACAGGATTGCTCTGTGTAACAGCTATGGCTATCCTGGACCTTGCTTTGTAGACCAGGTTGGACTCAAGCTCGCAGAGATCCTCCTTCCTCTGCCTCCTGAATGCTGGGATTAAAGATGTGCACCGTCACATGCCGTCTGCCTCCAGAGAATTTTAAATGGGAGATCTCTGTTTACTTTGAAAAGAATGTAGACATGAATTTGGAAATTGTACTTATGAGATAATAACAACATATATTGTAGGCCCATATTTCTATATGGTGTGGCATCCAGGCTCTGAAGCCATAGGCCCCACCTGAGGTGGTCAGGTAGCCCTGCAGACAGGTTGTCACTGCCCTAACAAAAGGTCAGGATGTTGTTGCTCCTTTCTTTGTAATTTGGAAGATGCCTAATGGAGATGCTAATTCAAACCTATGGGACAACTAGCATACACAGCAGACAGGTGGATGCAGATGTGACAAAACGCCAGCCACCTGGTTACCTAGGAGACAGAATGCTGGTGTATTTTCCCACTCAGTTTATGTGTTGGTATAAAAGCTGTTTGGAGAATAAACAGGAGGATTTCTTCAGGATGTGAACTCAGGACTTCATGAGGGACCACTGAGAATCTCCCTCCCGATAAAGCCATGTGAGTTATGTCTTTCTTTATTCCTGCACCTCCACGCTGGTCCAGAGAGAGTTTATGTTGAGGTCTGGTTGAGAGAAATAATTGATGGCCTGGGCTAGCATGCTGTCTTAAAATTATTTTAGGTCACTTACAGTGTTTAACCCTCATTGTGCTTTTAGACATAAAAATTATATTTCAGGTGATAAAAATTTAACTTTTCTACTGAAGTATAATAATATATACTTATCCATGTGCTATCATATATGCAAAAGATGGATGTGTAAGTAGATAAGCCACAGAAAGATTTAAAAGCTTAAAGACATTTCTCACCTCCCAGCTGAGGGTGGCAATGGTCCTGCCATGTCCAGGAGATGCCGTTTTGCCCTCCTGACCTCTGACTCTTACAACTTCCCACTCCCTCTTCTGTGATGGTTCCTGAGCTTTAGGGAGGGTCCAGCAGAGATGTCCCATTGTGACTGAGCACTGCACTGGCAGACTCTCTGCACCTTAGCCAGTGGTGACTCTGCATTAACCACGGTTCACTGCACAAAGCAACTTCTCTGATGAGTGCAGCCCTAATCTGTGGGTGTACAGACATGAATTTAGAGAGTGTTTTGATATTGTCCATTTAGCCGAGTAGTAGCAATAGGCTCATCTATAATCCTGTGAGCTCCCCAACCATTGGTTCCGTTGCAGCACCTGGCAAGTGTTTTGTCCTTTGGAACAGGTCTCGAATCCAACCATAAAGCAGATGGTTACTCGTGTAAGCTTCATGCCAGTTTTGCAGCCGTGGGCATTGTCTTGCCACACTGCTCATGATTGAAGCTCACAGGGTTCACAGTTGAGTGAGGTTGCTGACGAACCTTCCAGCACTGTGGAAGCTAGCTAACAGAGAAGAAGCTTCCTGAGCAGTACTAACCAGTTCCCCACGTCCTATGACCAAAGCGCATGGGGGCTTCTTAACCCACATTCATAACTATGCTATTCCCGCCTCTCTGTCACAGTTCTCTTTGCTAACAATCCAGAACCACTTCTGGTCATCAGCGGAAATCCTTTACATGGAACATACAATAATATTGTTCAAAATCAAGTTTTTCTGTTTTGTACCATCCCAGTCCTCATTTCACATTTCGTGAAAAATCTGAGAGAGTTTCTCCCCAAAGCCTTGGGCCTTTTACATTCTGACCAGTCCTCTCCGCCCAGCTGTGGCTTACTGCTGTAGTGAACCCACATGGTGAGGGTTCCAGGGATGGCACCACGCTCTCCTGCCAACAGTATTTGAAGAGACAGGAAAAAAACCTAAACCCGGTGTAAACAGCACTCTTAGGAAAGTAGACAATAATGCAGATCCTCCAATTAGTGCATTGTCAAATGCTCCCCAGGCCTGGAGGAACACATCTGTAATCCTAGCAGTTAAGAAACGGGGCAGAAGGAACAATTGTTCAAGATCATCCTCGGCTACATGATGAGTCTGAAGCCAGCCTGTGCTATGAGACCCTGACTCAAAAAAAAAAAGCAAAATAATTAAAATTAATGATCAAATGTGGATGGGTAGAGCGTGTGACTCATGGAACACACTTGCTGGCTCTGATGTCATTATTAATTTTAAAGTCACATGTCAATAAATAAAATTTTCTCTCTTTTTTAAGAAATCCTGCCTGGTTTAGTTGTAAACATAGCACAGATCACCAACCATCTTCAAAGAGTGTGAGGGCGAAGAGGGTCACAGCAGACCATCTGTCTTCACACTGGCAAATAGAGGTCTTTACTCCGGGGCCTTCATGGGGTCTGGGCACCTGTGGGAGCCTGAGCTGGAACCACAGCCTTGACCCTGGTTGGGCCTCAGCCTTGGTTGGAAGAGCCTGTGACCCTTGCCCATGTAGCCACAAAACCACTTCCCAAACTTGGGACAGATGATGAAAGCAAGTTCACAGACAGGGTGTGGTTGGCGCCCTTTGGCATTCTGTGTTGAACTTCCTTCATAGGGGCTTTGTTAGCCTGGGCCCATGCAGTCATCAGCTTGCACGTGTTCCTTGGGAACTTGACGTTAATGCTACTGAAAGACTCCTAGATTTGTGGCCAAGGTTTCTTGCTTCATTTATGTCCCATTTTCTAGTTATGTGTAGTCTGTCATTTCAACTGAACTCGCAACTCCCAAAACACCTGGGACAAGAAGAGAAACAGAAATCTGTTTGACAAGTAATACTGAAATCCCACAATGATCTTCTATGCTATTGGAAAGGTGTGGCCATTTGAAATGTTTCTGTGCACAACGAAATCCGCCCTAACATTCTGTCAGAGTCCGGTGCATCTGTTCTAGGACCCTGTGCCCCCCTGCACAGCCTGTGGAAGTTGGGGTACTGGAATACTCTGTCCACCTGCCTTCCCACTGCCTACTCTGTGAGGGGCAGAACTTCTGAACCTTCAGCCACCACTGTCTCTCCAGTGCTTAGCACAGTATCCAAGCATTTAGTGAAACAAGAAAGTTTCACTAAAATAAGTAATGAACATTCTGCTATTAGACAACAAAAAGAACGCTACCTAACCCTCTCTGTGCTGTCTTCTTCTGGCCAGGAGGACGCTCACCTTCAAAGCTTGGTCTTTCTCAGCCAGCAGTTTTCACCTGCTGTTCTCTCATCTTCTTTATTCTTTGTAGTCTTTGTTTGAGAGCATGTATTTTGGTCTCAGTGCATCTGTGTAAATCATCTCAACTCTTCTTTAAATAAAACCAGAGAGCTACCCAGGTATGATGTTACATTCCTACAACCAGGATTTGGAGGCTGAGTCAGGAGGATCTTGATTTTAAGACCAGCCTCAAGTACACAATGAGACTGTCTCAATTTTTTTTTATTTTTTTACTGTCTCAAAATTAATAATAATAATAACGATAATGTTGTCCTAGTTGGGCTTCATTATTTCATCTTATAGGTTACAGTTCATCACCAAGAGAACCAAGTCATTCAAAACAGGAACCGTGGCAGAAGGCTGCTGGATCTCAGGGTCACGTTCAGCTACCTTTCTTATACAACCAACCTGCCCAGGGACGGTGCTGCCACAGTGGGCTGGGTCCTTCCATATCCCTTCAATCAAGACCATTCCCCACATACATGCCACAGGCCAATCAGGTGGAAACATTTCTTCCTGTTCTTCTTCTCCCTCCTCATAATTTTATTTTTAACTTTTTAGTTGAAATAAAGTTATCTTTATACAATATATTCTGATCAATTTCCCCTCCCTTGTCTCATCCCACAACCTCCTCCTCCTCCTCCCCACCTACACTTCCTTCATTCTCTCTCTTCAGAAAACAGTCAAAGAATGAAGATAAACAAACAAGGATAAGACAAAATGAACAGACTAACATACAAAAACTGAAAGAAAAAAAAAAGAGAAACTAAGAAAGGGCACAAAAAATGCATGCACACACACAGAGAACATAAAAATTCAAAATTAGAAACTGTAATTTACAAGCAAAAGACCAGTAAGAGAGCCAGGCAGGCACAGGCTTTTAATCCTAGCCACTTGGGAGGCAGGTGGTTCCCTGCGTTTGAGGCCAGCTTGATCTACAGAGTGAGTTCCAGGATAGTCAGGGATACACAGAGAAATCCAGTCTTTAAAAAATCTCCACAAATACTTTTGAGTTTATTCTGTGTTGACCATCTCCTGCCAGCCATGGCACCTGCCCTGAAGTGTGGTTAATATACTCAGTGAAACACCATTGGAAAAAACCTAGTTTTTCCTTTGCATGTGAGTTTCGACTGCAAATTACTTTTTGTCAGAGATGTGACCACGTGCCCACTTCCTCCTCTCAGTGCTGGGGCCCTGCCTGGCTTCAACCTGTGCAGGCCCTGCGCATGCTGCCTAGGTCTCTGTGCACTCACACGTGACTCAGTCCTGTTACGTCTGGAAGATACTGTTCCTTTGGTGTCCTCCAGCCCCTCGAACTCTCAAAATCCTCCTGCCTCCTCTTTTGCATAGCTCTCTGAGCCCTGAGGGGAGGGAGGTAATGAAGGCATCCTACTTAGAAGAGTGCATTCCAAGGTCTCTCACTCTCTGCATATTATTCAGGTGTGGGTTTCTGTATTAGTTCCTATCTACTTCAGGAGGACACTTCTTCGGTGGTATCTGAGTGAGACTCAGGTCTACGGGTATATCAGAATGTCATTAGGAGTCATTTTTAGAAGAACCATAATATTTAGCTTTTCCCCAGGTCCATGGCCTATTCTGTCTCAGGTTTTTGGCCACCTGAGCAGTGTTAGTCATGGTTCCATCCCACAGAGCAGGTCTTAAATTCAATCAGATAATGGTTGGCGACTCAAACAATGTGTGTGCCATGCTGCACCAGCGCATCATGCAGGCAGGTCACCAATACAGATCACCGCAGGGTTTGGAGCTGGGTTGGTGTGGACCTTTCTCCTCTGGTAGCATTCAGAGTACCGTCCAGGACCAAGAACACTGATCAGTACTGGGGAAGCTTCTAGTCAGATGCCAGTTCAACTTCTCTGTGTTCCATGAGCTATGCACATGTTGTCTCTAACAATAGGGCCTTACCATCAAGCTGTGGAGAACAACCAATAGCCTTGGCAATGGCCTGAGTTGTTTGAGCGCCCCTTTAGCTAACAATTTAATTAAATGTAACCCATTCCTGGCACTGGAGGCGTCACTGGGTCACAAAAGATGTCTACTTGAGGCTTTGGGAGACAATTCCTCAACTCAGGTTTCCTCTTCTCAAGATAACAATAAAAACTACCTGGAACAAATGTGGAGCATGGAATTAAGTTAAAGTATAGTGTGTATGTGTGTGTGCGCGCCTTATGGTTACAATTGCTGTAAAGAAACACCATGACCAGCCCAGTGGTGGTGGCGCATGCCTTTAATCCCAGCACTCAGGAGGCAGAGGCAGGTGGATCTCTGTGAGTTCGAGGCCAGCCTGGTCTATAAGACCTAGTTCCAGGACGGGCTCCACAGAGAACCCCTGTCTCGAAAAAAAAAAAAAAAAACACCATGACCAAGAGCAATTTGGGGAGAACAGGGTTTATTTGGCTTATACTTCCACACCACTGTTCATCGTCAAAGGAAGGAAATCAGGACAGGAATTCAAGCAGAGCAGGGGCCTCCAGGCCCGAGTGCTGCTTACAGGCTGGCTCAGCCTGCTTTCTGAGCCCATCACAGAAGAGCAAAGGCAATATGCTCGGAGTCTGGTGCGTAGCTCCTGATCCCAGTCAGACCGCTCACACTGTCACAGAAAGGGAGCCCCTTTACCTGTCAGCACCCCGTTTCTCACCTAACTTCAATCAGACTTCAGGAGCCCAACTAAGCATACGACCAAGTGCTTTGAAAAGCCTTTGGGGTCCCCACCGCATCCTGCTCTGTCTTGAGATTCTTCCGCTGACTCCTCTGGGACGTCTTCTTAGGCAAGGAATAACCAAGCCTCCTTTTGTATGGACCCGGAATCTCCCAAGGTCCATGGAGCAGGGAAGGGAAGGGAATGCCCCACGCCTCAGTTCTCCTCGTCTTCGTTCTCACACAATAAGTCACAGCTCTGAAAATCCATCACTGTGGACGGTGGTGTCAGGCACTTAGCCTGTGTTTTCATTTGAGGCACACAAAACTCTCAGACATCTCAACCCCAAAGCCTTGTCCTACCAGTGAAGACACAGGAAAGGATTTGAGGCACACTGGCCTCTCTAGAGTGACCCTACAGGTTTTCAAACACCCAGGCTGAGGAACAAGAAAGGCCTTTCGTCAGGATTTCAGGCATGGTAGCTAGTTAGAGAATACTGTAAAGGATTAAGAGACTCCAGAAGTAGCCTTCAAATTTTCCCCATAAATACCAGGCAGTGGTGGCACACACCATTAAATCCCAGCACTTGGGGGCAGAGGCAGAGGCAGGTGGATCTCTGTGAGTTCAAGGCCAGCCCAGTCTACAGAGTGAGTTCTAGGACAGGCTCCAAAGCTACAGAGAAACCTTGTCTTGAAAAACCAAAAAAAGAAAAAACAACAAAAACCTTTTTCCCTGGAAGTAAGCTAGTCCTGCCTTCTCATCTTTTGCTCTCAGATCAGAGCGTACCAGATTCCAAAAGAAAATAGTGTGCTTTCTAAAGAAAGACGCGTGCCAATAAGCACGTCCAAGCATGCACAAACAAGTTTAGACTTCCCCGTCAAGACTGTTTACAGGTGGCTATGTAACTTGTGATTTAACCGCCCAGCATGTGTCATAAAATGTCAGCAGCTTTCAGTGCTGAAAAACATGCCCACTCCCCAAAGAAAAGCTGCAGAGAGAGGAGTCGTTCTTTACACCCACACAGCACTTACACTTCACTGGAGCACCCCTAAAATTCCCCTAAGCATTTTATCACTGCCTATCACTTGCATCACTCCATGGTTTAGTCAGCAAACCATATTTGCATACACAAATTGCCTTCTGACAAATGCACATGGACAAAATATTGCCAAGTCCCCAAGTTGTAATCTCTACCCTATTTTTCTCCTGAAATGAGTAATATTTTCCTATTTAATTTTCTTTTTGAGTACAAAAGCAACACATGTGTAATATCGCCACTGATATTTTGTTCACTTTTTCTTCAATATAGCTGACTTTTAACACTACTTTGCTCAGAGTGATGTTTGCAAATGGGAATCAAGAAAGTTACTTCAAAAGGATTCATTGATTTCAACAAAAGAGAAGGCCATTTGTCCTTTCTAGTTTTCAGTATGATGTTTAAAACTGTAGCCATAGTTTGGAGAGGATAAAAAGCAAAAGAAACTAAATAGGGCAGGGTGCTTTGTCACTTTTTCCAAACTTGTAGTCAACACTTGGGTCCTTTGAAGCACAGAGAAGACAGACTCCCAAAACATTGCTCAGCATCTAAGCCAGACACAGAGGGCTCTGTTCTGGTGTCTGTGCTGGAACAAGGTCAGGCTTCTCTTGAAACGAATACAATGAATAGCTTCCCATCCAACCAATATTAAGCACGTGTGTGACAGCTATAAAGAAACACGTTTAGTGTGGCAGATGACTCAGCGGTGAAGGTGCCTGTCACCAAAGCTGAGGACCAAGTTGGATACCCAGGATCCATCCAGATGGTGGAAAGGAAAACAGACTCCTGTAAGTTGTCCTGACCTAGACACACACACACACACACACACACACACGTTCAAAATAAAAATAACCATCCTTAAAGCTGAGCATGCCTATAACCTCAGCATTCAGGAAGCTGAGATGGGAGAACCAAGAGTTTAAGGTCAGTGTAGGCTACATGGTAAGTGCAGGTCCAGCCTAGACTACGCATCAAGACCTGTCTGGGCGCCCAAAGCCCTCCTAAAAGAGATAAAAAGAGAGACACATACTTAAAACCAGGATTCAAGAAGCAGGGTACAGAGTTCATGATGGCTGTGCATGAGTTAACACACCCATCTCAAATATTGGTCAGTTAAGTGTTTGCAGCTCTTCGTTGAGCAATTAAATTTGTGATAAGTACATTGAACAGACACACACGCACGAACACCCCTCTGGTAAAATAAACCAGTGGAAACATGTGTGTGTCCCTAACAGCACCTGGTCTGAAGACAGCGATGGGCTTTACCATGGTGCCAATACAGAGTTTTCAGGGGAAGTACTGAAAACACTGGACATGGGGAGGCCAAAGGCTTTACCGATTATTTCTTTGCTGTGTTTGCTCTTCACATTTCCTACTTGACATTGGTGCCGTACTTAATGAAACGAGTGTAACTCGAATCGTTGAGTTTAATTTCGTATCTCAAGTATGAGTTTTACTTTCAGTTTGCACCAACAGAGTGTGTTGTCATGGTGAATCTGCCCTAATTCAAACAATCCCTGAAGAGCCCAGCGTTTTCAGAATGACTGCTCTCGGTGTTTGTAGAATACCATGGAGTCTTCTGTTACTTTAGGTCTGGTGTTTCCGTCAAGGCAAACGAATCATGTACATAAGAAGGGCAGTTTTCCTGTGCCCATCCACTCGTGGGAAATAAGTTCTAGGGAACTCAAGTGTCTGGGCCAATGTCACAGACATCGTGTGTGACAAACTGGGGACCAGGACCCAGGCCTTCTTGGTTTTTCACCAACAAACCACCTACACATAGTGCAGTGAGACACCAAGAAACGATTTCTATTCTACCTCCAGTCACTCAGCAGTCTGTCCCACCCCCACCCATGCCAGATTTTGTGATATATAAAAACACAGAGACCCAAATGCTTTTTCAGAGCATTGCCTGACTCTCTTATCCTCATTTCCAGGACTACTCTGAACTTTTCCTGTTTAAAACATCCAGAATTAGCATATGGCAGTGTTTAAGTCACAGTGTGCACCCAGGAGCATTGCAGGATGGGCTTCAGAAGAACCATTTTGGGGAAAGTTTCTGAGCCTGGTTTGAAAGACGTTGCATGTTGGAGGCTCTGTGTGGGGACCACAACTGCTTGGCTCAACATGATAATCCAGCAACACAGGAAGGTGGCATACTTAATATGTCCTAATATGTCACACTAACTTGTCTAGGAGGCCAGATGGCAAATGTATGTGGCTTCAGTGCACCCCACCCTGGCCTCACTACAGAACCTGGTTCATATAAAAACGCTCCATTCCCAGGACCTCTGTAGTCTGGTAGCATCCTTTCTTAAGCATCTGCAACAGCGCTGCCTTAACCACAAGGAACACTTTCCAAGCTCTTTAGTGGACATTTGACACTGTGAATAATGCCTAACCCTATACAGTCACTATTTTCCTTATAAATACTACATGTCCCTATGGAAATGTAAATTTATTAAAATAGGGCAGTAATAGATTTGCAACATTGAACAATAACAGACACCAGAAAAAGTTTTTGTGTAGCAATTTTTTATTTTTTTTTTCTTTTAGCGTTGCAATCTACTGTATGAAATTGCCAGGTCACTACCTTTGTGCTTTGAGACCATCTTCAAGAGCAACCTAAATACAAGCTCTGCAATTCCACAACAACTGATCTGATACCTGAAATAGATATAAAGTAATGAACAGGGTGGCACATAGATGTAGCACACAGGGATGATTCTTGTTAGCAGGACTGGGTAGAAGGGCTTGGCATATAATTTAAAACTTGAAAATCCTTACTTCCCGAATTCTCTATTTAACCTTTTTCATACTGTAGTCAACTGCAGATAATGAAACCTTGGGAAGAAAAAGCATGAGAAAAGACAGCACACTGTAGCATGCATGCCTTCTACCCCAGTCCGCTTCCTGTTCCTGTGATAAAACACTCTGACCTAACATAATTGGGGAGGAAAGAGTGAATTTCATCTTCAACCGAACGGGGCAGTCAGTGCAGAAACTCAAGGCAGGATCCAGGAGGCAGGAGTGTTGTGGAATACAATTTTAACTAGGTCAAGATGTGTTACATGTGTTTATGCTACAGAATGTTACTTTAACTGTGTAAAGGTGTGCTGCTTTTGTTTCTGCTCCATTTGTTTAATTATGAAAAGATGTGTTGCATTTGTTTTGCCTTGCCTGCCTAGGGCACCTGATTGGTCTAATAAAAAAAATTTAATGGCCAATAGCTAGGCAGAGAAAGGATAAGTGAGGCTGGTGGGCAGAGAGAATAAGTAGGAGAGAGGAAAGAATAAAAGAAGAGGAGATAATGAGGGAGATGCCTGAGATAAAAAAAAAAAAAGCCAGGCAGCCACCAGCCAGCAGCCTGTAGAAATGAGAAGCAGTGAAAGTAAGATAAACAGAAGGAAAGAGAGTTAAAAAAAAAAAAAAAAAAAAAAAAAAAAAAAAAAAAAAAAAAAAAAAAAAAAAAAAAAAAAAAAAAAAAAAAAAAAAAAAAAAAAAAAAAAAAAAAAAAAAAAACAAGGCAAAAGGTGAATAAAGAGAAACAGGTTAGTTTAAGTTTAAAAAAGCTAGCCAGAAGCAAGCCTAAGCTAGGCCAAACATTCATAATTAATAATAAGTCTCTATGTCATGATTTGGGAGCTGGGTTGTGGCCCCAAAGAAAGAGTTGGTTCAGAGGCCATAGAGGAGTGTTGCATACTGGCTCGCTTCTCATAGCTTGCTCAGTTTGATTTCTCTCTTTTTTTTAATTTGCTATATTTTAATAATAGTAGGCTTTAAGGAATATCTTTCTAGGTCTAGTCAACAAGACCAGACAGAAGGCACTGAGTACTCCCCAGGATGCAAAGTTCAGTTTGCTTTCTTATACCACCACCTACCAGCACCTGCCCAGGAGTGACATCACCACTGTGGGCTGGGCCCTCCCACATTATTCATCAATCAAGAAAATATGCCACACAGATTGCCTACAGGCCAATCTGATGGAGGCAATCCCCCAAGTAAGGTTCTCTCTTCCCAAACAACTCTAACTTGTGTCAAGTTGACAACAACACCCAGAACCAAACACCCTCTCTAAAACACTGACCCTGATCTACATCTTTTTGCATCCTCACCATAATGAGAAACGAGATAAGTCAAGAACATACCGGAAAGTGAGATAGTAAAACCCACAACACTCTGGTTGGAGGGAGGGCCCCACCTGAATTATTGAAGGACTTCGGGGCCTTGATTACTAAAGAGATTGTAATACCTACTAAAAAAAAATTATGACTAAAATGCAATTTTAAGATTTAAATCTCAAAAATGTGGAAAAATTAAATCCCACCAACTTTTCCTACAATAAATATCAAGTGTTCACACCGGGGTGCAGGGGAGAACATGCACTAGCTGCTGGGGGCCACACAGTGAAACAAAGGACAACTTTCAAGACATCATTTTCTTACCATTGTACATCCCTCTGGCAAGAGCCAAAACTGTACTGGAAGGCAGAGGTCCAGATTCAACTAAAGTTCATCTGAAATGATATAAATCCTAGCTCTGCACATACTATCAGGGTCTGAGGCCAGGACCACGTGATATAGTCTGAATATTTACACTCTGCAGGGCCCTCTTCAAGATAATCACATGAGCGCCGAGGATAGGACATTATGCCTTCAACATGTCATTTATGGCAGCTCTCTTTCCATCACTACGACCAAAATTCCTGATATAAACAACTTCAGAGGGGAAACATGAATTTGGCCCACAGTTTCTTCACCTGGTGTTCTCAGGCCAAGCACCATGGCAGCAGGTATAAGTGGCAGATGAGTCTCTTTGTCATGCTGTGTACTGAAAGCAAAGTCAGCAGAGCACAAGGAGCAACACAATCTCCCTCCCTCCTCCCCCCTCTCTCTCACACACACACTGTGGCTTACTTCGTACATCTAGGCCAGACTCCCAAAATGTCTGCAAGAAATCCCCTGTCATTGAGAAACAACACAGAGAAAAAGAAAGAAAGAGGCACGTGGGCCAGGTTATGGGCAATCTCACCAGGATGTACAATGGAGGACCAGGAAGAATGGAAGACTGATGACTGCTACGATTCAGGGATCCTTTAGGGCTTCCTTTTTGGAGGAGTTTGAAGGAGGTGTTGCTACACGCGAGGATCTTGGCTCTGTTTCTCTATGAGCCCGAGGACTGTCCTCACTCCCACCTCTGTCTTTGGGTGGCCTCTAGTGAACTTAAAAGGTAAGCAGACTCTGTAGTACAGTAAATAACAGGGTAAGGGGGCTGGAAAGATGGCTCAGTCGGTAAAGTGCCTGCTACAGGAGCATGAAGGCCTGAGTCTGACTACCAGCACCCCCTAAAAGGGAGGTGTGGTGCCCCCACACCCAACACCTGTAACTTCAGCCCCTGGGAAGCAGACAGAGGCAAGGATGAAGAGACAGGCAGATTCCTAAAGCTCATTGGCTCGCTGGCCTAGCTAATCCGTGAGTTCCAGATTCAGGAAGGAACCCTATCTCAAAAAATCAAGGAGAGAGGAATCCAGGAGGGCACTTGACATTCACCTTTGGCCTCAGCATACACATGCATACATGTACTCACATCCACATGCATACATACACACACATACATACACCACATACATACACCACATAATACATACACACACATACATACACCACACACATACATACACCACATAATACATACACACACAAAATAATGATACAAGCAACACAACAGGATCGTGCCCGAAAGGGTCTAAAAGGCATCAGAGCAAACTCATATAAAAACATTTAAAACCCAATTAACTCAGACATCTAAACAGACCCCCCTGAAGGCGTGGCGCCCTGGCTCCTCACTGTCCAGCAGTCTTCAGACGAACAGCAGCGCCTTGACAGTGAACAGAAGACAAGCTGTGGGAAGCTGAGATGAGGCGTGCCCAGGACAGGAGAGAGCCAGAGTCCCTCCGCTGTCAATCCCTCTTCCTAGCACCAGTCGAGGGAAACCCTGGGAGCCCTGCATATGGCAGGACTCAATGGAGAAAGAGTTGAATAGGAATCAGGAGAGTTAAGGTTCCAGGACTCCTTTTAACCCCAACTGTGATGCCAGTGATGTCACTGGGGCCTCAGACTCCCCAGTCCAGAAAGTTCCCCGGGTGAGTACCAGCATTCCTCCCAATCTCTCACCTTCCCTGTTTCTTTTCAGAGCCAAACCTTGCTATGCCTGACCCCAGCCCTGATGGCCACAAAAGGGACTCGAGTCTATTGCTGCCACTCTTCCCCTGGTCTCCTGAGCCCGAGAGCTACACGCTTTCTTAGTGATCTGGGTGAGAGACGGAATCAGCCTGAGCCATAATAGATCACCAGAAACAATGCTTAAAAGACTCTGAGTAGGGGAGATTCTGAGATACAGGACACACTCACCGCAGACTGGGGTAACTGTGTGCTATCACTGGGGAGTTAGCTGGCTGAGTTTGTGTTCTAACATCTGTCAGCTAAATCAGAGACCCGGATGTGAAAAAAATATTGTAGGGGGCTCAGAAGTATCATGTGGCTTTTGACCCTCCCTTGACAACACAGGGTCAAGAAAGCAATAAATGAATCGCCGAGAGACCCGATCTAACATTCTCCTTGGCAATACAGTTCTTGTTCTAAGAAGCCTTTGCTTCAGAACAGAAAGAATATGTACCCATCTTCTTCACAGCCATATTTGGAAATGTTAAAGATGCAGACCATAAAAATGAGAAGTATCTGGAATAAACAGCTTTCTATTTAAAAAGTGTCATGCCTATAGACATCACAGAACCAAGACTGCCCATTAGCTTCTATTTCAGGTCTGCGTGAGGATCACCCTGACGGGGAAAAATGCTTGCTTCCATGTTTGCCATGGTGGGCAGGCTCAAACAGCCTGGCTTAGGTTAAC
The DNA here is from genome assembly GCA_004026605.1 of Ondatra zibethicus. Taxonomy (NCBI): domain Eukaryota; kingdom Metazoa; phylum Chordata; class Mammalia; order Rodentia; family Cricetidae; genus Ondatra; species Ondatra zibethicus. The sequence goes on along the minus strand of PVIU01023165.1, from coordinate 10,982 downwards.
CTCAGATCAGAAATTACAGAATTCTCAAGGTCTTGTATAAAAATTGAGTTGCTAAAACACTCTCCCACACACAGAGCTAAGTGTGGTATCCATGTCCCTGTGGTACCCACAAAACAAGTCGGACCCTAACAGGATACAAATTTGCTTGTGGCCCACTAAGGCCATGCAGGACCCCGCTCTGGTAAAGAGGGATCCAGATAGATAGCCTACAGTGGGAAAGAGGGATCCAGATAGCTCTACAGTGGGAAAGAGGGATCCAGATAGCTCTACAGTGGGAAAGAGGGATCCAGATAGCTCTACAGTGGGAAAGAGTGGTCCAGATAGCTCTACAGTATGTTCTAGCATTTGCTGGAGCATGAACTTCTGGGGCTTGGTCTTTCCTAAGTTTTGAATTCATCCCATTGTAACAGGCTTTGTTTAAGCCATTGCTGTGGAAAGGCCCAATGCATCATGGTTTACGTCCGTCTTCCTGCCAGTGGACAGCAGCTAAAGCCCCTTTGCTGGCTTCCATGTGGAGCACTAACGTTTGGTGCAGCTGCTGCTGTAACCTGATGGAGGTCTCACTACTTGGGGATAACACAGTTTTGTCACCCCAGGCAACAAGCATGGAAGGCAGTGACACTCAACGGTTACCAGCTGCCATGAAGCAACTCACTATTAGCTGGGATCCAGTGGTGCTTTCTCCCCAGGAACTCACATAAGAGTTCTGTTTTAAGAATTAGTATGCAACAAAGGGACTGAAGAGATAACTCAGTGGTTAAGAGCACTTGCTGCTCTTCCAGAAGACTCAGGTTTGGTTCCAAGCATGCACATGGTGGCTCACATCATCTATGACTCAAGTCCAGGGCTCCCTTCTGTCCTCCTCAGGCACCAGGCACACATGTGATACACAGACATACATACAAGTAAAACACACACATAGAATAAATAAAATTTAAAAATAGTATCACACAAAGTAATAAGTTTTATATGGCATTGTCTACGTATGCCTCGTTTTCCTTGGAGCTTATCCATCGCCCACCTCCACTTACCCTCCCCAGCTCCTCACCTCACGCTCACTGGCCTCCTATCTCCCCACAGTGGTCTCCTCTCTGTTTTCATGTCACAGGTATGCCATTACTCTCTTGCTCTTCTCTCACTCACCCCTCCCTTAGCCTGTCTTCCTTTCCGTCAAGGTTCCCTTTCTAGTTTCAGGATACACGGACACACAGACACACACACAACACATTTCTAGAGCCCACATAGGAAAGGAAATGTAATCTTTCTCTTTCTGAGTGAAGCCTGTTTTGCTTAACATAATGATCTCTAGTTGCAATCATTGTTCTACAAGAGTTTAATCCCTATGTCACGCAGTCTTGGTATTAACAGAGTGGAGACTTAGCCTTGCCTGGTGTTTAGAAGTGAGGCCTTTGAAAAAGATTATGTTTAATCAAGGTCACTAGAGTTCAGCCTCCGTGCTTAAATCCTGGTTGCGTTATAAAAAGACAGACATAAACCAATCACAGATGCTCCATATTTCTCGCCAACTCAGGGCTCTGCCAGTAACAAAGACCACTGCCAGAGCTGGCCCCTGGATCTTTCACTTGCAGAACTTTTAGCTAAACAAATCTATTGTCTTCATGGATTTAGCCTGCCTCAAGCATTTTGCTATAGATTTGGGGTTGTTGTTGTTTTTAAGCAGGCTAATACAGCATGCTAGAAACCAATAAGGTCAAGATTTATGTTCCAGCTTTTTTCCTCTGGAAAGAAAACCCTACAAGGACAGGGACTTTCATCATCTACTGTCTCCACATGATACCTGAGACAGCACTTGCCTGATAAATACATGAGTCCTCTTCACACCAAAGGAGTAGCCAGAGTTACAGACCTAAGCTTCACCCAGAGGATTAATGATTCCAAGGCAGACTTCATGTGAGCAACAGGTTTTGTATGAAGACCATCATCTTCCACTATGCTCCTGAGTGGGACTGGGAGATCTTCCTTTCTTTGAGCCAAACTGCCCTTCTCTTTGGCTATCCTGGCTTAGGTCACTCCTGAAATTTGGTCAGTGTTTAAACATAGCAATCAGCTTCTAATAACTTAATCATTAGATTACTCTGTTATTTGCACATTTCAGAGACCCTGACATCAAGTCACACTACCCCAAGTCCCCTTTGGGTTATGTTAAGACAGTTTCCCTGATGCCTTGAAATTACTACAGAGTCGCTCTTTCCAAACTAGACGGCAGCTTGAGAAGCCTCATCCCTCCCCCCCCCCCCCCCCCCCCCCCCCCCCGCCGCTCCAGCAGAGGACTGCCTACCTGGTCATCTGCCATTGTCTCAGGATCCTTCTTAAATTAACATTTTGGGTTGCCTTAAAATGGCAACTAGCATCTCTCATTTCTGGGTGAGATTCGCACAAATCCACTGGGCACGAGTGGAAAACTGATCTTACACCCACACACTGTACTAAGGTGACCACATTTGGAAGTCTAGGCTGATTCTCCCACAGAGTCAAATTTAGCCCAGAGAACAACTCTGTGCACTCTGACATTCAAAATAATGTTTGCTAAAAAGCGTGGGGCGGAGGGGTTGCAACAGGAGGCACATTATTACTGAATCAACTCCTACATAGGCTCTGTCTTAGTCATCGGAGACATGCTCACACCCTCTGCCTCACTCCACAACACCCCCCTTTTCTCAGTTCAGTCACCCAAGACACAGGTTTCTCATAGTTGGTGTGCCTTAGGGACAGTTAACTAGTAAGTCAGAGGGTACCAGGGTTTTAAGGATAGCTCACCTCAAAATAAGAAAAAAAAAATTATACTCATACAGGAATGTCTTGGTTCCACAACAGAACCAGCATTTGTAGCCTGACCATCACCAGGACTGCACACCAAAGCAGCAGCTCTAAATTTCATTATGACTTAAAACCAGTTCCGTGGCTTGACTGCTTGTTGGTCTTGGACCACCTGCCAGATTTAACCATTGCCAGCCACACAAGCAGATAGCATTGATAACGGTAACAGCTCGTTGGCAGTACTGTTTGAGCCCCATTCCGTTAACTACAAGGAAAATCAGATTTATATTAAAAGCAAATAAGCTAGACTTGACTCAGAGACCATCAGGACCCTCAAGCAATGTATCTGCCTCTCTCTCTTTCTCTCTCCCTCTCCCTCCCTCCCTCCCTCCTCATCTAATCTCTCTCCACATTATAGTTATATTTTTCCCTTCATTAACTAGATTCCCCTCACCACTTAAATTTAAACCTGACAAAAATGGCTACTCGGTTGTCATCTTCCCATGATCTTAGCTAGCTGGCCAAGGCTTCCCTTTCATTTCTCCATTCTAAACAGCACATAAAAACCTTTGCAGGTCAGAGCACATGAGTCCTGGTAACTAACTGGTTAAACAAGGCGGAGGCTGGGAATATCCCTGCCTGTGAAGGCAGCTAACTACCCAGGTCTAGAAGAAAGGGAGTGGGGGAGATAAGCAGGGTGGGTTTATGTCATTAAAACACACAATTGCTAAGGACGACAGGGGCCGCTGTGAATGGGCACACAAACACCTGGCATCTCCAGGACAAATGATTGAAACTTTCAGTCATTAAAGCAAATTTGCTGAGAGCCACAATCTAAAATTAAAATTTCACATTAGCCCTTCCCCATTGTTAAAAATAAAATTAGACAAACCAGACTTTTAAGATCAGTTTTTCATGGCTATTGTCAACAGAGTTTTAAAAGGTCTGGAAGCCTCCGATCCATCTCTGTGAGCTCTGGGCCCTTTCAGAAAGCCGTTCATCAGAGAACATCAGTGTGCTTCCTCCAAATGATCCCACCACCAAGAACCTAACCCATTAGATGCACAGTCTGAAATAAGGTCAATAAACATTGGCTAATGTCTCTCACCCCTTTGTTTACAACCCACAGCTCCTTCAGCTCAAAGGTGTTCAGAAAAAAATGACCAGGGCAACTTGACCCATTTTCTGCATGCCGATTCTTCGCACATCCGCCAGTTTTCATTCTGATATTAAGAATAATGTCTACAATGTGATAACAACACAGTCCCAATTTGAATGTGGCTTAGAGCCATAAAAGCAAGCATCAGGAGCCATCTCTGCTGTATATGCCTTGCAGAATTGGTCCCCACGGGATAAAGTAGCCCGGGGCTCCATGAGAGAACTGTAGTTTTAAGTACCAAGTGGCCCGCAGCTGAACTTACCCCTTGCTGATTTTTCTCTTATAATCTAAATCTGGAAAGGTGCTGCCTGCCAATAGTGCACTACCAAGTCATTCAACAAAATGCTCTCATGCCATAAAAGCATGCCTGTGCATCAAAAAAAAAAAAATCAAACTTGTAAAAAAAAAAAAAAATACAGCCTAAGAACTTTGCAAAGGCTGCACTTGAGACAGCCAAGATGCTTCTGCTGAGATTCTTTGTTACATAGCCTAGCTGTGGGTCTCTCTGCAGGGTCACAGCTGACCTTGCATCTGACCTTTGTTGTCACTGAGCTGGCCAGGGGGCAACCCAACCAGGCTGGCCTGGGAGCTTCATTCTGACTCTCTCTTTAGTCTAACTTCACAACACAGGTACCACTCTGCTGCCGTTGGCAAAGGGAAAAACAGACACAAATTATGAGGGACACAACTTAAATAACCCAATAAAAGAGCAGAGCAACGTCTGAGAAACTGCGCTGGCGATGTTCAAGAAACAAGGGTCCTTAAAAAGTAGCAGGGTCCTTAAAAAGTAGAGATGGGTAAAAGGCCTCACTCTTGAGTCTGTCCCCTAAGCCCATGTAAAAAGCCAAATGCCGTAGTCTGTACCTACAATCCTGGCACTACTGCAGGGAGGTTTTATAGCATGAGTAATAAAAACCCAAAGACAGATATTGGGGTCCAAACTGAAGATCAGAAAAGCAAAGCAACCAGTCTCCAGAGAGTTCTTACTTCTACCAAGGCTCAGACAAACAAAGGGGTGGTCCTGTCCTCGGAGTGACTGTAGACCGCAGTGTGCTCCACCGGACCTCAGACTGCAGTGAACTCCTGTCTCCTAGTCCTCTCTAGTCCTGGGGTTAAAGGCGTGCCATTCCCAAGTGGTGGGATCAGAGCTGTGAGCTCTGTTTCTCTCTTAGACTGATTCACTCACTCTCCTGTAGCCCAGGGTGGCCTTAAATCCTGGGATTAAAGGTGTGTGCCACCAAACCTTGGCCTCTAGTGGCTCAGCTCTATACTCTGATCTTCAGGCAAGCTTTATTCATTAAAAGACAAATTAAATATTACTATAAGGTCTGAGGCACCGACGGGGAAATCACCCTGAATCTTGGAGGCTAGCTGGGCTGGAGGACTTGGAGGAGCAGCAGAGAGAAAAGCAACTAACACACACACACACCTGCATGACCTTGGGTTGGTATATAGCAGTTTTGTCTTTTGCTTTTTAACCTGTTGGTACTTTGGATGATATTTTTAGCTTTGCTATCTGTGTATCTATGGTATTTTAACTATCTATAAATTACATTATTTCTTTCTTCCATAGCTTTTTTTGTTTTTAGATTTTCTCTTCTAATCTTTTTCTCTTCCAAAATGACTTCCTTTATCCATTAGAGTCCTCCCTTTGATCCAGGCCTTCAGTGTCCCACTTGGTCTCCTGGCTCCATCACTGCTTCCTAAAGCCTACCCTACACACTGTGCTCAGGCCAAGAATGATCTTAGGCATCTCAGAAGCCCCCTATCATATCAAAGACTCTTGTTGACCTCCGAATGTCATTTCACTCCTTCCTACTCTACAACTCAGCCATCTTCTTACTGAGCACAACCCTGGCCTCTACCCTCCACCGTCTCAGTTCCTCCATCAGACACAGGGCTTCCAAATGTCATTCCCTCTGCTGGAACTGTCCCCTCCTCTTTCTCTGTGCTGCTTGCGTCGGCACTTCCTCTCAGCCCGTATGGTACTCTCTGATAACTGAACTCTGGCCTCCAACCTCAGAGAAGCCTATGGCTGTGATCCAAGAACACTGTTTGCTCTTCCTCACACTCGTCTGCAGTTGTACACAGGCGTGCAGTGCACTACTGAATGTGCAGTCTGGAACCGAGCTTTCCTGGGTCTCTCCCAGACACTTGACATCACAGGCACTGAGAAAATGTCTACCGGCAGCAGGGTATGTCCCTCCCTCTCCCTCTCTATTGTCCATTCTCCCCAGTTAAAACCCTCCCTGTTTTTCCTATTTTTCCCATCATAGCACCTGTGACCTGCTGTTCCCCTCTCTAAAGTTCCTCCTGCCATTCCCAAAGTCTCTCTTTTTGCAAGGGTTACAAAACAGGGTTTCTCTGTGTAGCTTTGGAGCCTATCCTGGAACCCGCTCTGTAGACCAGGCTGGCCTCAAAGTCACAGAGATCCGCCTGCCTCTGCCTCCCAAGTGAGTGTGCCACCACCACCAGACACCCAAGCCTCTTTTTACTTTCCTAGTGTTTGTAGCTACAGTGGGTTATATACTTACAGCTGACGATTTGGAGGTCAGAACTACACATGAGAGACAACCTGTGGTAGTTGTCTTTCTGGGCCTGGGATATCGCATTCAGTATCATGTTTCTAATTCCAACCACTTTTCTGTGAATTTCATGATTTCCGTTTCCTTCACCACTGAATAGAATTCCATTGTGCATATGTACATGGTCAGGTTTCTTTAAGATGTTCTGGGTTGTGATAGTTTCTCAGGCTTCATTCACTTTTGGTGAGCTTCATATGAAGGCTTACTAATCAAGTATTTATGCTGTTGGTAACAGAGCTGTAACTGACAAGCCATCAAACTTACCCATCAAAGTATTCAGCTGGGTGGATTTCAGCTCTGGCACTACATTATGCCACCATCACCACTAATTCCAAAATACCTTTATCGTTCCAGAAGAGACCTCAGTAACAGCAGTGCCCACTTCGCTGTTCTGAAATCCACGTCAGCCATCATCTGCTTCCTGTTCCAATAGACTTGCCTAATCTAATGCTCAGATAAGTGGAAGCCTATGTTACATAGCCTGTTGTGTCTGCTTTGATGTTGCTTAATGTTTTCTACGTTAAGTACAGTATCAGTACTTAATTCCTTTTTATGCTAACATGATATTCCGTTATATTGATGAACAATATTTTGTTTATTTCCTCATCATCTGACAGAAGTTTGAGTTGTCTCCATGTTTCAAGAGTAATGAGTAGCCTATGAGCATTTGTGCACAAATTACTGTGTAAGTAAATATTGCTCTTTCTCTGGGTGTATCTAAAAGAGTAATTGCTAGGTTGCATGATCCTCTGTTCAAATTGCTGAAAATAGGCTGTGTTCCAAAGCAGCCACGTTTGCATTTCTCCCAGCAGTACAAGTGGCTTCCAACTTCACACACTCCTTATTTTTGGCATTCTCCTGTATGTTATAGTTGTGATTTTTTCACTCCCCAATGTCATATATACTCAGCATTTATTCATGTCTTTATTAATATTCTGCATTCAGCTTTGGAGAATGATCTATTCAAAATTTTTGTACTTTTTTGGGGATATTTGTCTTTGGGTTGTTAACTGTGACTATTCCTTATATAGTCTCGATCTGCCATTAGTGGATGTAAAAATACCTAAGAGTGTTTCTTCTCATTGAGAGATTTATTTTCACTATCTTGGTAGTGTCTTCTGAAGTTCAAAAGTTTTAAATTTTATCTATTCCAGTTTACATATGCTTCTTAGCTTGCTTGTACTTTTGGTGTCTTTTCTCATAATGTTTTAAAATTTGTATTATTTTTAAATGTGTGTGTGTGTGTTGTCTGCATGTGGGTGATGTGTATATTAGTGTGGGTACTCACACAGGCCAGAGGTGTTGAATAATCCTGGAGCTATAGTTACAGGTAGTTGTGAGCTACCTACAACCAGTGCTCTTGTCTGTAGAGCCATCCCTCCAGTCCCCCCTTTTATATTTTTAAGTTGCATTTACTTATTCTCTCTCTCTTTCTCTTTCTGTCTCTATGTGTGTGGGGCATGGATGTGGGTGTATGGGTGTAAGTGTGTGAGTGTGTGTGTGTGTGTGTCTGTATTGTGAACATGTATGTGAGGCATGTGTGTGGTATACATGTGTATACATGTCTAGTGTACACATGTGTAAGTACATGCATAGATACAGATGTGCATGCATGTATGAGGAAGCTGAAATTCTATCCGGTTCCACTTTATTTTGAATATAGGATCTATCATTGAACCTGGAGCTCCCCAATTTGGCAAGACTAGCTGGGCAGCAAGCTCTAGGGGTCCTCACGCCAGGCTTCCTGGCACCAGGAATATTGGTTTGCCACCCCACCAACAAAGCTGAGATTTTGATAATGATTGCACTAAAATTTTATAAAACAGTCATTACAATAATATGAACCTAAGACACCCTCTTGCCTTTTATTTAGACTTCCCTTAATTTCTTACAACAATGTTTTGTGGGCTTAAGGGTATAAGTTTTAGACTTCCTTTGTGAGAATCATCCCAAAGTATTTTATTATACTTGATCCTCCTTAAGTGAAATAACTTTGTTGAATTGTTCTACACAGTTCATTGCTACTATATAGAAGTAGAAATGAGTTTTATATCCACCTTGTAGCCTATAAATTTAATGATCTGTGTTATTACGTCTCTGTATTAGTTTGCTTTTCTATTGCTATGGTAAAATACCAGGACCAAAAGCAACTTAAGAAATAGAGTTCATATTCTCTTTTACAATGAAGTTGCTAGGCATTGTACAAATACAGACTTATCTCCACATTCTGTAATGATGAACCTCACCTAACTGTGTTGTCTTGGGATACTTGCTAATAAGAATTTGAAATCATAACTTCTAAAAAAGCTATAAAGAGGTGTACTATATTTTTTAGTCATCTAAATCATGCAGTATTTTTTAAATGTCAATAAATGTAATGGGAATTTGTGCTTCAAAAAACAGAAGAAGAAAGAAATAGAGTTCACTTTGGCTGCTAGTTCCAGAGAAGTGAGAGTCCATCATGGGGAGTACCAGGAGTCAGGAGGGTGCGGCAGCAGGCAGAGTGGGAAGCTGAGAGATGGCCTGTCAACTGTAAACACAGAGCAGAGAAAGCAAGCTGGGAGTGAAGCTAAGAACTCTCAAAGTCCACCCCCAATGATGTACTTCCTCCAGCAAGGTTGTGCCACCTTCCCCAACGGCACCACCAACTGGGGACCAGGTGTTCAAATTCCTGAGCCTATGGGGGACCTTTCTCACTCAAAATACCACACGTAATCCTGCTCTACAGATTCCTTAGGGTTTCTAAACACAAGACCACACCATCTAAAATTACATCATTGTAATTCTTTAAAACTAGATTCACATTGTTCCCTGCCTAGTTGCTCCAGTTAGAAGTTTCAGGGTGGTATCAAATAAACAGTGAAAATGAACAAATTTGTCTTATATCTGACATTAGAGGGAAAAGCTTCCAAACTTTCACCATAAATGTTAGCAATGGGATTTTTATAGAGTTTCTTCACCAGGTATGAAGAAGTTTCCTTGTATTTCTAGTTTATTTCATAACAAAAGGGTGTCAAATTTTGTCAGACGGTTTTTCTGCCTGTACTGAAATGAAACATGACTTTTTTTTTACTTTATTCTATTAATATGACACATTGTGTTGATTGATTTTCATATTATATCATTTCTGCCTTGTGTCCATCGGATACAGCATACCTGGAAATGGTATGTAACCCTTCGTACAACTTGCTCAGTTTGGTTTGCTTATATTTTTGTGAAGATGAAAGCATTTGTGCTCCAAAGGGGCACTGAATTAGCAATCAAAAATCTTCCTACAAAGAAACGCCTTTGCATATTGAGGAGTGTGATGTTTACACATCTTTATGAGCTTTGTGACTTTCTGTGTTCATGATTTTATTCCATTGGGGTCACCAAATATGCTTCTTAATTACTAAATTTGCTTAAAATTATCTATACTAGTTTTATACCAATAAATATATTGCTTGATATAATCTCTACCACAGAGAATATCCCAGTGCCCTTGAGAGAATGTGTGTCCTGCTATTGTTGGCTAGAGTGTTCTATACTTGTCTGTTAGAACTATTTGTTTAACGGTGTTGTTAAATCTGTCTGTGTTGATATTCTGCCTAATTATCCTACTCAATATTAATAGATTAGTAAAACCTCTCACTACTTTCTTAGCTTTTTTTCTAATTTGGTACATTTTGACTTTGTATATTTTGTGATTGCATTCTTAGATGCCCAAATGCTTATGATTTTTATACCTTTTTGACAAGTTGACCTTTTGACCTTTTGTGTATATGTATGCAGGTGTGTGTTCATGTTCACATGTGTGGTGGTTGAAAAAAAATGTCCCCCCAAAGGGAGTAACACTATTTGGAGATATGGCTTTGTTGGAGTAGGTATGGCCTTGTTGGAGGAAGTGTGTCACTGTGAAGGCAAGCTTTGAGGTCTCATTTATACTCAAGTTTCACTCATGTGATACTCAGTCCACTTCCTGCTACTTTCTGGTCAAGATGTAGCTGGCACTGTCTGCCTGCATGTCACCACCATGTTCCCCACCCAGAGGGCAACTGTCATTGTCTACCATTCTTCAGGAGACATGCATTTTATTTTTAGAGACAGCGTCTGTCACTGGAACCTGGGCTTGCTAAATCAGGATGGTTGCCCGGCCAGCTCCAGGGATTCTCCTGTGTCTGCCTCCCTAACAGTGGAATTGTAACTGCATGCCACGCTTTCAACCTGGATGATTAGGACTGAACTCAGATCCTCATGCTCACATGGCAAGAATTTTACTGACTAGTATTCCAATGAGTATATAATCCACACTTTCTTGATCCATTCTTCCATTGAGGGGCACCTAGGTTGTTTCCAGGTTCTGCCTATTACAAACAATGCTGCTATGAACATAGTTGCACAAATGCTTTTGTAGTATGATTGGACTTCTCTTGGGTATATTCCCAAGAGTGGTATTGCTGGATCCTGAGGTAGGTTGATTC